>CM035769.1:25707500-25865000 GCA_020466155.1 Pachypeltis micranthus
TTCCAGCGCGAAGGGAAATAAAATGGGCGACGTGCCTACTACAATGCGAAAGAAAAGACTTTCCTTGTAGCTTCCTCATTTCTCGGATCAAAGATCGGATTTTCCGGGGATTCGCTCAACTCTCATAAATTCTTTCTTTAAAAGAAGAAGCAGCGGCTAAAGACGAAGGGGGAGATTTGCTGACTGACTCCTATTAAAGGCACCGGGCGATCTAGTGGATAAGACATTGTTCATAATTCTCTTCGTAAGTCGGGGATTGTGAATCGGAGCTCTGGCGCGATTGCCGTAATTTTTGCGAGTCAGCAGCTCTTCGAAAGCATCTCCAAACTTACCTCAGTACAGATATACGTTCGAATGGGGTTTTTACCACGACCTTAGAGGAAACAGCCTTTGGTCTGGATTAGTGGGATATATAACATTAGGCAGTGCATATTCCACTAACTGCAGCAGCATTCTTCCTCCTTGAGTTCATTTTCACAAGAGAACGATAGCAAGTGCAGTGTATCTGCATGATTGAACTACTGAGTCTTTCAAGTTGAATGCTAGAATATTGTATTAATTGCGTACTAGGGGATGCCAACACTGGGAACCAACATAGTTTACTAGATACAATGTGAGGGCTTGATTCATTGCTTGTGAGAGTTCTACATCCATCTGTAGAGCTGGTTGGTTTGGTATAAGGTGGTAAACCCACTATTATTAACACGTGCCCAGCTCGTAGATACTTGGCTGGGCTCTTCACCCCAAAATTGTTTTTGGTGCAGTTGAGTGTGTTTGGGATCGGTTGTCATCCTATTAAGGTTGCATCATGACTGTTGTGGATGCAAGGTCCAGGTTCCTGACTAGGAAGGCTGTTCATCACATCTGGATGATGTGCAGACCATGGGGAGATATCTATGAAGAGCCTACAAGGGTCACTGAGCTATGCTTTCACAGGACCTTTTGAAGGTCACATTAGTCTTTGGGTGGATTAGGATGCGTATAAGTCTTGATATTTCCCCAAATCATCGCATCGCATGTAAATTCATGTGCTGGTGCAAATTGAAGGGTGGTCTGTCTCTTCTGCACCTCCTTTATTGTGCAGTAGCCCAGTGCTGGAGCATTCTGCATCTTGTCATTCACATACTTATATATCTCGTGATTATATCAGCATTGGCAAACCGACAATGATGCGGCGGCTCAATTAAGGTTAATTCCCTTTCCTCTAAACCCAATGTCATGACCACACTGAAACAGAACACTGGTGAGTGAAATAGTTATGAGTGAAACAATGTTCGGGTACTCCCACTTTGGATCTTATCCGCAACGCAGGTAAACTAGCACTCCTCGAGCCTGTTGACCCAGGGCTGCTCAATCTGGAGATAGATGGCGCTAGTGGCTTCCACTTCCAAGGGTGCACCAATGTTCCACAGATCCTCTTCCCTGAGATATCTTTTATTTAGTATCTAACTGGCAAGCCCAATTTAGTTAACAAACTTAACCACATAACTTGAATGGGTTGAAAATAACCAGTTGAAAGAACTTGGCTTTGTGTCCCATTGTCTTATATTCATACACCCCATTGGCAGGTGGCTGAGGAAAAATCCCAGCTAATCCTCCTGAAGGGAAAATTAAATAGCCAACCGTCAATACGTTTTGGCCGCCATAGGCTCTTTCTTGAGAAGCAAGTCAAGTACTAGGAAAGTCAATATATGTGAGGGGTGGCATTTCAACCAACACCTCCAGGCACTGCTCTCACATAGTTCGCCTCATTGCGAGCAATTAGCAAGGCCACTTGGGGTGTGTGTTGCTGTGACTCTGGAACTGTCATATTGATAAAGAAAAAGATCTGTCTTATTTTCATAGAGCTGCCTAACATGTTCAACACTGTTTCAACTTGGTATTTTCAATTTAACATTTTTTCATTGTGTTCAGGTTTCAGCTGACATCTGGTGCGACTGAATTTTCATTCTGCGGGTATTAGAGTTACTAGTCACATAGAGCAAAAGGAGAAGAAGAAGAAGAAGAAGCAGCTTTTGGCAATTTTTACGTCTCGAATGTAAGAACAGCTTCATCTCATGTTCCAAAATTATTTTTCGTTGAAGTACACATTAAAATCATTCGCAACATGAATGCTAGTTATTTGTTGTCTTGATGACCTCGTGCACTTCATTTGACCAATTGAAAAGGGTGCATTACCTTGAAATGGCTGAAGAGAAATCCCTAATGATTTTCTTGAATGTAATAATAAATAGCCTGCACTGCCTTAATGTATGCCCGCCTCAAGCAGTACGTCAACTATAGAGCTCGAGTCACATCCGGAAAGCACTGGCTTTTGTAAGTAAATGTCCTCATCTTAACTACTTTTGACTACAAATAACTACCACTTTTTGTAAGACACATGAAAAGTCTTAATAAACCACTGAAAATGTAAGTCCAAGAAGAACTTGTTCTGCGCTTTCTTTAACCCTACTCTAGTAGTAGTAGAGTAAGCCTGTTGAGCTAGGATTTCGGCACATTACAGGACAGACCACTCTTCTATTGTAATTACTATTAACGCGTTTCTGCACAAAACGTGCTTAATGCGTCAATTCTGTGTGCTGTGCATTGCGTGTGAGGGGTTCTGGATTAGTAAAATGATCTCCCTTTCTTACCATATTTGTCAATCGGCTTGATTCTTTTTAAAAACAAGGTAGGTGGATCAAATATCATTTAGCCGAAGTCGTAATTATTTGAGGTCTCCTGAGGTATAATAACGGCTATCCACACTTCAATAGCGATTCATTTCTGATTCGGCCGTTCTTTTACTTTCTTCGCGGTCATCACAGCGTTTCCCAAAGTTTGCCAAGCTTGTTTTAAAACGTCGTTTCTGTAAGTCTCAAGTGAATGAAATGAATCTCTTCATAATATTATTGTTCCACGTTCGTTTATATCAACAACAGCGTGTCTTTTTTACTTTCCTTGGTTATACGAAGTTGGAAGTTAAGTTACGTAATCGGCTGAAAAAAAGTTGAGTTCTCTTCAGATCTTTAAGTTTCAGACCCTACTGAGTCCGAAAAACAATACATGGGAAATGGACTGTGAATGTCTTGGGGACAGCTCAGTTCTGCATTCGGAAGCCAATTACACACATTAGTCATCAGCCTTGTTCGTTCCGTGTCTGTTGCCCTTGTACATCTCAAAGGGCGACACATAAAGAAACTTCATTAAAAAAAATACGTGTAATTCCGTTTTTATTTAAAATTTTGGCAGCGCATTTACATGTTTTAAATAAAATTACATCAAAATAGAAAATATTGTTTATATAAATTAGACTTCTGATAGAGAAGTATTTTACCTGATATTTACTTTATCTGCGTTACAAATTTACTTTAAAACCCGCAGACCAATTAGCTAAATGTTATCCCAAAAATAATAAGCTTCCACGCGTAGAAAAATTATGTAATTTACTAAGACACCGATGTCGTTTGACTGACGAAACCTCAAGTGTTTGAAACAATTAACACGGAGAAAAAAAAGTAATAAACCGAACAAGTCTTCAGATTTCAATTTACAATCACTTCCTAAAAAGCCACAATTTGGACTGAGGGAAAGAACTTCCTTAACTAAGTATTAGGGAGGGAAAAGACAAACGGGGAGAGGAATGGTGGGAGGAGGGAAGAAAAAGTAACAAATAATCTATATAATAATAATAACAACATCAGTTCACCAAACTCATCTGACACAGTTTGGCCTCTTTTTTTTCATTTTTGAAGTTGAACTCACGAAACAGGTTAATCGCTCAATCACAAATGACTTGGGATTTTGCAACACTGAAAGATTTCAACATGTGCTCAACCATTAGCAGATCAGTCAAATTTTGAATCGGAATTTCCAAAAACTGTCGAAGTTGGCACACCGTACGAAAAACACGAATATCAAAACTCAAGTTGAAATGAGTCTTCACATGATTTTCGATAACTAGGAGCTTCCCCCATGAAATTTTGTTTTTTATTTTTCCTAAGGCCTATATTTTTTTTTTGTTTTTTAATATTTTGATAATTTTTTTCTTCATATTTAGTATTTTAATATCACAAACGGCATCACTGTCGTAACACCAACACACGGACTTGGCAGATAGAACAGATCGAGATACTGGAGACTGAAAAAGGCACATTTCTTACATCGACACAACTCTGACGTTATTACGGGCTTCGATTGCATTTCGGCCGCAAGGTTAGGTCAACTACAGCTATCTATTGATGTAACGTGATAAAAATTCGAGGACATCCATTGAAAGAGAGTCTAAGCAACGTTGGTATTTAGTCAAATACGCGACAGCAGCTCGACTCTAGACCCCGTTTCGTTCTTTGATTTTTTTCTTAATAACTCCAAGTGCGGCAGCCGAAATGACAAGAGCCCACCAATGACTACTTTCAGACTCAACTTGTGGCTGTACATGTAACGAATGGAATATTTAGAACACTCGTGTCATCGACAATTACCCAACTGTGTTCGAGTTCATTATGGAATCCAAGCTCTTGGTATTGGCGAGCGTTTCAGCTGAAAATCTGAACGCGTTGAGTATATCTTGAAATTTCGTTAGGTCGTGCACAGATCTTGCGGTGTTGGTCAAGTCGAAGGGTTCTGAAATATTTGAAAATAGTTACGCGTTAATATTTTTTATTGGACTGGTTAACAGGGTAAACTTAGGACGTTCAGCCCATGGGGCTGTCAATCGGCGTCCTTCTGGCAAGGCACCAGCCTGGACTGGCTGCCGATCGATGGCCTGTCTCATTATATCTGTATGCTACCTGGCTTGGCCCCGCCTCAAGGCCTAAGTCTCGTCTCGGTACATTTCCAGACATCTCCAAGAACAGTCGCCTCTGGGATTTAGCTATCAGTGGATATACTATGGTTAAGGTAATTTTTAATAAATTTATTAATACTATTGAACACTACTTTATTAGCAAAATACATTTTAATTTTTTTAAATTTCTAGACTAATGCCAGCATTGCAGTTTTTGCCTAACTGAAAGTGCATGTCCTCAGATCCAAAACCTGGTGGCCACTGATCTTCATCCAATTTAATATATAAATTTTAACAAGAACCAACCTTTTATGGTATTTTGTGTTGGATCTTATGAAATAGAGTTTTTCACTTTAGGTCCTTAGGTAGGACAGTTAAGATTGAGAAAGTGCCAAACTATCAAGTGTACGAACTAAATAGTGAACAGCCAGGACGATGTTGTGGTCAGGCTTCTAGCTTAGGTTTGTTGGGTGACATTGGTATTGATAGAGTTAGTCAACAATTAGTACAAATTCAGCTCATTATGTTACATTCATTCAGTTCGCTATTTCCATCTCATCAATTCTTCTTCTCCTGTTGACGTTACGACGTTACAATAAAATGGCGACGATAATGAGATAAATTGACTTCACGCGCATCAGTTGGGTTGAGTCATGAATACTTCGCATCAGCTAGTAGCGTCAACAGTCGATTCTGATACTACAAATCAATTAATAATGAACAAAGACTATTTGAAGTCAATGTTAGTTGCGACGACGCAGTTTTTACGGCAAAATGGATTCTTCAAGAGATGAAATCGAGGCAACTGGTTGGTTCAGTCGAGCGCGGGTAGTGACATTTAGCTACTATCAAGTATAACTTGATTGTTGGGACTTAGGATGAGTAGGAAATCCTGGATTGATATGCTTCACACACTACTGTACGTAGTTCAAGTAGACACACTTAGGGTGACACGAAGTGATCTTCAGGTTTGTAGCAGGGATAAGCGTTCATCTTGGAAGGCGAACCGCTAGCCACAGGTACCAGACTTGTTGTCCAGGCCACTGTCCTCAATGAAATGGGCGTAGCATTACCCAATAATAAAACAGAGTCAGAACGATTGCCTATTACGTTATACCGATTTCTACAGAGTTAATGATTATCAACTGTCGAAATAGATATAACGTTGTAATTATTGAAATGGGCTTCCACAACTTTGTTGTGTGATTTAGTTCACATAGAACTACACTCTAACAGTCACACTTCAGTTCTGTTCCACTTTGAACTATCACAAACATCACTTACACATAATACTCAGGTCAACAAATTCTTTCAATGCACAAGTGTTACCTTCTTAAATTGTAATTTCATTTCTAAGCCATCAATGACGATTAACATGAGGGCAATTAACATTTCCTAACAAATTTTATGAAGTTTTCAATAATTGTTACGCCATAAAAGATTAGAATTGACGCAATTTACCTTCAATGCTAATAAACTTCCATTGAATCGGATCATTTTTGGGTGACTTAGATTGACGGCACGTAGACACTGGAAGAGTTCCGCCCAATCGAACAGACACTGCATGCTCAGCAAAACTGGAGACGAGTGAATATATATTGAGTTTCGAGTTGGATGTGAAGGGTTATTAAAACAGCCAAGAATAAGTAAGAGAGTAGCAGTAAAATAATCTTCACCAAGGTTTCCTAAAATGAAAGAGCAATTCTTGACGATCCCCAGGTCAATATGTTTGTGAGGGGCAATCCAGAAAAGATAAAAAAGTAGTGCGGTGCTGGTTAGGTCGAAGACACTGGTGACAACTTCGTTTATTGTCTTTTCAAGACTTGATCACGAATATGTCACAGTGTAGAACGTTCCAATACGTTTTTCTTCCCATTTCCAACTCATGACCTTTTTTCTTCAGTTCAATACCCTCGGTCATTTCTTTCAACCTTCCCTGACTGGATTGTACTGCAGTTACCAGGACTTGTCACGTGCCCTATTCCTGTAATAGAAGGCCAGTGGTGATCAAGCCTTAGGGAGGCAGTCAACCCAAAGCAAAAAAAGCAGAAAAGTGCGAGGGCGTACTTCAAACTCAAAACACGGTGTTGTGCCATGAAGAGTACAGTAACTGCTGAAGGAGGCAACAATTGTATCCGGAAAGGCTGATAGGCGACCAGGAAATGACAGCACTAGTGAATCGTTCAAAAACGGATCATATCAGTTCGGTTCTTGATACATAAAATCGGGTAATTAATAAGTATTGTACAAATAATTAAATATTGAGTTGTTGCCAAGCATACTTGAATGTTGCGTAGTACTGGAAAAATTTGAGAAACAGTTCTCCCAGTGTCAGTTTATTTTCAGATTTGTACGGCTTCACGTACGTATTCATAATCGAAATACTGCTAATCTTGGCGCTAGGGTCGAATTTGCTCTTGCACAATTTTTGGAGACACGGAAGTACGGGAGGTATTACGCCACCTGAAAATGAAATTAAAAAATAATGTTCCAATATATAGAGAACGTTTTCAAACCTTGTATGTCACTTACAATCACTTACCATTTTATTACAAGAACTGAAAAATGTTACCCCGACATTTTATCTTCTATTTCAAATTAACGTCTTAAGTGCTGTTTCATGCAAGGGTGAATCCTCAGGGTTCGATCCTACCGCTTATTTGAAATAAAAGTGGTTCCACAACTTTCTTTTATTCAATGACACTAAAAGAGCGACTTGTTGTCTCAGAAACCCAACTCTAACCAGCTTCTAGTAGGAGGACGAAAACACAGCGGTGATTGGGAGTTCGTAACAAGATAAGATGACAATGATTTCGTTTATTTGACCACCAGGATGAACAACACATTATTCTCCTCCGTTACGTCAATTCATCTCTGCTTATTTCTCAACCTAACTAAACAATGTACATTTATTATAAGAACTGTTCAGCACATGCCTAGGGGCATTCGGCCCTTTTCATGTTACCCCGTGGGGAAGTCCGAGAACTGCTCATTCAGTCGGCTTCTCCTCCAGACAAAGAGATTAAGTTCATTTTAATTTAAAATGACAGCAGATTTCCCCTTTCGTACTTCCCAGAATGTCCTTCCCTCCCTCGATTTTTTTCCCCTGAGGGCATACGGGGCAAGGCCCATATGTCACTGCGGCCACACAAGGTAGAAGGCGTCGTACATACCCACCCCCCTTAGGAAGCTGAGTATGTCCTTCACCACAGATTCCGCTATGGATTTGAGGTTCAATAGTCCCCTGAACAAAGTATTCAAAGCGTTTAACTGCCAAAGCGGGGCATTCACATAGGATGTGCTCCGCTGCCCTATCCTCTTACTGCAAAGTCTGCATTCCACCGCCTCTGAGATGCCCATCTTGTTGTGGTGATACCTGAGTGGGCAGTGTCCGGTGAGGAAGCTAATCAAGACTATCAGATCTCTTCCCTCGATTTAACTCCTTCTCCAACACACACAGCTCTGCCCAGATATACTCAGTCTCCCAGCACTCACACACGTTCCTCTATCTACTCCAGACACAGCTCTCACTCTCTCCTTCCGATACTGTTTCCCACGCCAGTTCATGCATATTCTGTGTAGTCCCCTTGTACCGCCCTCATATACTCAAACTCAAATCAATACTCATTGCACCTATAATACAGTCCTCCTCTCATGCTCACCGAGTTTCTTTTCATTTTGTTTTTGAACTCCCCCTCTCGTGCGGCCAACAACAATATTCTGCTATTCTTCGACTCGGATGTTACTAAAAACATACAAGTCATATTGTGAATAATGGTTGATAAAGTAACGTGACACACAGTATTCTAGGAAACTGTCTGCGACGAGTTCATAAACAAGGTGATTCATTGCCAGCCATGCAAATGCAGTAAACTAAGTCGCTGCGTCGGCTATGCGAACCTACTTAAACCCCTTCTCGAGCTCAGCTCGGTGTGTACTCGATGATGTGTGCTGTCGTACGTGTACATCGTCGTGTACTTGCTGTCCGTATCTAGTCCCCTTTTGTCATCTTTGCAAAGTCTGTTAAAGCTTTTTCTAATTAAAATTGTAAAAGCAAATAAATCTTTTTAAAAAGCCCCCCAGCCAACATTTAACTTACATACACGTCAAATTCACGACAAACGTCCACACCAAATACCTCATCATCAAACCCATCATCATTCAAACACTGACACACATAATTTGAGAAGGGCTAACACTCCCCCCCCCCCACCAATAGAATCACTTAACCTAACGTAATACACATAATATATTTACAACCAATAATAAAGTTTAACAAACAACATAGAGCATAATGATAAAAACGCGAACAACACATATCATTTCTTGTTTACGCAGAGCAATGAACTTTTTATTTACTTTCCTTCACTCAACTCCCTATCGTTGCAGCTTTATCGTTGGAACTTTGCATCGTACGACATCAACACCTTCAAACTGAGCCGACAATCCAACCTACATCAAGCCAATCCTACTTCCCGGTACCAAGAATTCAACTACCTCAGTGCCAAGGTGAGAATTTCATTTTATGCATCACGCCTCTATCTCGTCCAACCGAGTGAACCAGAATAGTTGTACGTTACCAGTGCGTGTTACCGTATTCAATTGACGTTGCTCACCTTGTTACAAATATTAAATGCTTGTCTGGGACGTATTAGCAGTTAACTCCTGTTTCAGATTAACGCAAAAACATTTCTTAATCAACTTAGGTAAAAAACAACTGAAAACAAAAATACGTCAGAGATAAATCGAGAGAAAGGAACATGCAATCATGTACTACATGCAATTCTTTTTTTTTTTAACTTTAGCTTTTAACGCAGATATTTATTTAGTCCTTCCCCTTCCCGAATTGTCTCTCCTTATTCATCATACATTTTAAGTAGAATACTTTTCCCTTTAAATGTCTTGGCCTACCCGAGCTCTTTCGACGGCAAAATATCTGTTGTATAGGTAGGTTGAGTGTTTCGGAATTTGCATAAGCCTTGTGTTTCTCGTTTAACACAACACACACTAAACTCGCTACGGTCAGATTTTTTCTCTCCGCTATTTTTAGCCAGCCCGCTTTTCTAGCTAGGAAACTAGCTCCACGCTGCCAAATTTTGTGCTTTTTGAAGCCTTCTCAGATTCTCACTATTTAGGTCTTGTGCTCCACCAAGATCGCTTTATAGGTTTGTAAACTTCTTATCTGAATCTTGGTAACTATTTTCTAACCGAATACATTGAGATAAATCTAAACAGAAATTTACACATACATACAGGTTAAGTTATGTGTGATTGTAAAAGGAGTATGACGCAGAGGATTTCAAGAAGCCGTAAACAACATGACTCGTAGTCGGGTACAACTACGTGACTCAAGTAAAACCGCCTTGGCTAGGTGCGCCTATATTAATCTCATTTATATAGCCTGTCGTGTGGTCCATATCTGTCCTCGTCAAATCGCTATAATCCAAGTTTAATTCCTGCGTAAATAAAGCAGTTTTTTAAAAACTTCTTCGTCCTTAAGAAGAACTTAACTTGCATACATCGATAACTTTTAAATAAATACTTAGGAGATAAATTGTTCTAAGTTTGTTAACAGCAAACGTGGATAGCGTGGAATAGTCTAAGTTTGGTTATTAAAAGCTAAAAATCTATAAAATCTTGGGCGTCATAATGACAAGAGAGAACAGGTATTTCGGCGCTTTTCCAAATCGAATGGGACGAGCTGTGCCGCAAAACCGAATATCTGGAGCTGTTCTGAAAATATCCCAAGTTTAACATTTATGTATATTTCACACAATTTTTTGAGTAAAATTTCACGGGCTATGTGTTAGCTCATGTAAAATTAATGCTACTCCTGGAGCTTTCCTCACAGTAATACTGAAAATCACCAATTTCAACTTGGTACATAACATCAAGAGGCACAACGTGTATTGGCTGAACGTTTGTTCTGTTCTACTGGCATTACGAGAAATGGCGAACTTCAGACCCACCGCACAGAGGCGAAATTCGAAGGTTCTATGATAACTTGCTCATCAGGATGTGTTAACTCCCCTCCTCGGAGTCTCAAAGTCGCTTCCCTGCAGCTCTGCCTCTTGGTACATGTTCATCTGCTCAACTTTTCTCAACCAAGCTGGCTGCCACTTTCTCCTTTTGGTTTATTATTCATTCTGAATAATAACCCTATGTTTTCGGTCAGAAAAAATGTTTTACAACCCCCCCTCCACTGAAAATTGGATACTTTACGTTTCAAGACATGGGGATTCCAAATCTGCAATGTCCGTCCGCCGTCCCCTGTCCGGGCCGTTTTGTGCCTTCAACGTGGTCTAAAAAATCCATTCTTTCGCACACAAATCCCATTTAGTATCTAGTTGTGCCCGCCACCTCAGCAATCCGATCGGACGAAGCCCATGTTATGTACAAAAAATGGTTAACAAAATTAACAAAGCGCAGTATAATCGCAAATACGCCATGTTTCGTGTAGTTTTAAGGTTTTTTTTGCATGCTGAGTCGAATGGAATGAGTATCAGACGTGTACAACTGCGTATAGGGAAATTACAGTAATTATAGTGAGCCAAAGTCAGCTAATTGAAAGAACTCGCGGGAACTGCAGGGGAATTCAACGTTTCGTCGTTTGTACTCCCTCCCTCCCGTCTCATCAAAACTCGCCCACTCGACTCGCAACATCATGCCAATTGCCGAGGGTTCGCCGATGGACTTCCTCCACACCCCTACATCGGATCATAAATGCCTACAGACGCTTCCGGGCGCCGGGGGAATATTTAGTTTCCGTGGTTCCATTGTAGTCAGGTCATGTTTCGTATGGTTTACTAGTATTCGATGCTGAATCGATTTGGATGGGTCTCAGAGCAGTAATACTAGGTCAAGCTGTTCATGTGAATAATAAACTGTTGTGTAATAATTTGCAGCGTTTTTAATTTGTGCAAATTACACTGCTTTTCATTAGTCACTTGGGTAATTGATTTTAATTAACTTCGGCTCTGTGCAAACCAATAGAAGGATTATGTAGCTGGAAGTATGTCAACATTTTTGTAAAATGGACTTCCACTATTTTCTGCGACGTCGGTAATCACGTAAGAGGTTAAAAAGTTTGCTTGAACTCACTTTGGAGGAAGTGGATTACCATTAATGATAACGAGTAGCTGGATAAAGTCATGCTTTTGGCGTCATTGATGTTGTGACGTTGTGCCCACAGTTTAACCAAAACAACTAACGGCCTCACCCGCCATTCCACTAAAAAAAAAATAATACAGTTTGTACAGCAATGATGGAAAAAATTGACTCTTTCAGCGAGTATAATACCGCTAAACTTACAAAGGCTGTAGCAGTAAAGTAGATGGGTATTTCTCATTCCAACAGAGTTATTACAGTTTAAATCTACGTATAATCCAGTGTTGATGTCCCTGAATTTCAAGAGGGGCACTTTAGCGTGTATTAATTTCATATCATCGATAAACGCTGGAAAAGAAAGAGACAAGTTTTAACTAAAACCAAATATAACACCTAAGAGTGGAGTGTGCGTGTTAACTGCACTTACTGAAATTCATTAGAATGTTGAAAACGTAATTCAAATGAATTTGTGCCTCGTTGCGCTGGTCAATTTCGACGTTGTGTATCATAAGGCACAGGTCGACGTCGCTGTTATCTATTCCAAACCCATTAAAGGTGGAGCCCACCAAATATAATCCATAACGAGGATACCAAGCCTGTCAATTGATAGAAACTTAGTTCAAGGGTGGTAGTAAATTGGTGTACTACATTGGGCCTTTCAAAATATAAAGGTTTCAAACTTTAATAAAAAAGAGGGGGAGGAATGCAGTGACTCGCTTCATCTACAGCTACACAGATCCAGTGATTGTCATTCATGGTAAGTGAAATAATGATAGAAAAAAAAGGAGAAAGTTTTTATATAAATGATTACTATTGTGATTCAATTTAACAACAAAAATGTTCCGTTTTGCTGAAGCTCCATTAAACACTCGTTTTCTCATACATAATTATTAAATATTCAACGTTATAAAAACCAAAGAAATGGCTACGAACCCGAATGACAATATAAAGATGTTCCCACAGAAGAATTTTCGCTCGAAAAACATCCTCACATTGTTGGAACCCAATGAACTTGGACCAAATCGAAGTGGACAACTGAAACGAAATGAGTAATTCTTACCAAAAGTGACACGTATCATCTTCATTTTATTAGGCACAGGTCTAAATTATAATGGGTGCTGGCTAGGAACGTCCACAAGTGTTTCCAGGGTTCGTCACAAGTAAGGTACGTTAACTTTAGTAATTTGCGTACTCGCGGATCTAACCCAATTGCTTCAATATTTGTTACAAGTATTCGAAGGTTCGATCTTGGTGTCTTTATCACTTTACTTGATGATAGTGGTAGTGGCTGCATGGAAGAGGCAGGATTTTTCAAGTACAGAATCCCAACAAGAAATTACTGAGGTTTGTTAAGAGCCAAATGACAATAATAAGAACTTATCGACTGAATTAAGGCCAAATGGTAACGTAATGAAAATTAGTTTCGTGTGCTCATTTCTGTTCCTCATCGAAAAATGAAGTAATGACCAAAGAAAAAAAACGCTGCAAATTATTACACAACGGTTTATTATTCGGATAATCAGCTTGACCTAGCATTAATGCTCCGAGACCCATCCTGTTCGATTCAGCATCGAAAAATATCATAATGAAACCCAAAAAAAGGCCGAAAAGAACTGAATCGTAATATTAAAATAAACAAAAAAAACACGAAAGTATCTAGAAAAAACTGAATTTTAATATGAAAACATGCACGCTAAATACTAATATCAAAATTTAACCAAAAATCTATGAAAAAACATAATGAGAATGAAACGAAAGAATCTAAAAAATTGAATCGTATTAAAACGAAAACGTCGGAAATTGGAAGAGTAAGGCGAATGGGAGAGACCGGTCGTTGGGAGGGAAGCGAGCGGAGGCCGCACTCGCTCGCCTCGAGAGCGGTTGGTTTTTAATGAGACGGGCGGGCGGAGGAATTCAAACGACGAAACGCTTGTAGCTCCCGCGTTGTACTGCGTTTCGTTAATTTTTTTAACCGTTTTTTGCCCATTACAACCACGGGCTTCGTCCGATTGGATTGCCGAGATGGCGGGCACAACTAGATACCACATCGGATTTTTGGGTGAAAGAACGAATTTTTTAGACCACGTTAAAGGCACAAAACGGTCTGGACGGCGGATGGCGGACGGGGGCCAGGGGACGGGGGACGGCGGACGGACATTGCAAATTTGGAATCTCCATGTCTTGAAACGTAAAGTATCAAATTTTGAGGGGGGGTTGTAAAAAATTTTTCGTGACCGAAAACATAGGGTTATTATTCAGAATGAATAATAAACCAAAATGGATTTTTTATCATAGCTTTATTTTGAGGTCTCCTAAGTAGTCAAATATATCAGTGTGTGTTTTTATGCACTAAACATACTGGTATATTCTAGAACCTGAGACCTTGTGCACATTTGCCAAGCCAAAAATTATAAAACTGCTAATTATTCTCTAGCACAGCAGGATTGCACGGTTTGTCGCAGTCTTGATACCTACACCTTCGACACCCGTCCCATTGGATTTAGCTTTGAAAAATACTAATAAATGATACAAAACATGACCTGACTGCAACAGAGCAACGAGAATTTACATTTTCTAGGTGACACTAGGCAACTGGCACGACGCGAGAAGTCTAACTCACTTAGATTGATGGTTGGAGGGAGACGGCAAAATACTTTGTCCCGCGAGTTCCCTTAACTAGTCGAATTCGCCTCACTACACTTACAGTGATTTCACTATTTTCCATCTAATCGCAGTCCTGCACCTCTAAGGCCCGTCCTATTCGGACAAATACGGCCCAGATGGCTGACGGACATCGCACATTTAGAATTCCCATGCCTTGACACGTAAAGCGTCAAATTTTGAAGGGGATGAAACAAAATTTAACCGACTGGATAAACCAAAAACAGAAATGCAACAGCATGGATCTTTTAATTGTAGAGCCAGAAGCTGAAGAGACTGAGACCGCTAAGGTCACTTGCCATTGGGGGTTGTATAGTCGCCAGTTTGCGAGTACGATTGAAGTAGGAGATTGGCGCGAGACTGAAACCAGCACGACGATCTCTGCACTGGACTTGAGGTGCCTCCTGTTAGGCTAGGAAAGTAAGTACGTTTATTTATTAAAAAACGACTGTAATTCCGAACGAAGACTGCAAACAGCTTATTGAACAGATCAGGCAGTACCTTCCACTATATAGTGTACTGTAGTTAAACATAATTCGTTTAATGGTAATAATAATATGACAGCAAATCATCGTTTCCTTCTTCATCCGATGGTAACTCTCATTTGACATTTCATTACAGTGTAAATTAATGACACAGTCAACACAATTACATAACCGAGTTCCTCGACAGACTTCAATACTGAATGAATCGTAGTTTTGGTTGCAGTCTTAGTCTCGACCCATAGTCAACGCTGAAGAGACAGAGACGCTTATTGCGGGACCTGTGGGGAAGGAATAGCGCAGAAAAACGCATTGAGTGTTTTGGGGGCCATTGTCCCACTGAAACAGCTCTGAAGAAGAAAAAAGTGAATGTGACTCTAATCAGCCATGAGGAAGAATGACTGTAACAAGTGAGCTCTCGTTGTACTCGCTTTCTCTATTACTTTTAATAGATGCGAAAATTGTAAAAAGGCAAGAAAAAGAAAAAACCCTGCAAATTATTACACAACGGTTTATTATTCGGATAAATAGCTTGACCTAGCATTAATGCTCCGAGACCCATCCCGTTCGATTCAGCATCGATAAATATCAAAATGAAACCCAAAAAAAAAGTCGAAAAGAACTGAATCGTAATATTAAAATAAACATAAAAAAACGAAAGTATCTAGAAAAATAAGCGAATAATGAAAAGTTCAGTCGAAGGTAACAGATATTTTGCTAACGGAAATAGTTGAGACAGAGCGAAACAGTCATTCGTGGAGGTGAAGACGAGAACAAGGCAATCGGACGATAAAGAGACAAATCGTAGTGCCAAAGGTTATATACGAAACACGAGCGCTTCCTAGAGGAAGCAAAAAATATCTGGTGCGTAGCAACACACAACTTTCCGCCACCCCTTTAAGTTCGATCACCACCTACATAGGCGGGCGCTATATCTTCGTTCAACGCATTTTTACAGGAACATTTATGCATAACAAAATGTTGGGACTAGTTAGCTGAGAGTACTCCGTAAGTTTGATCGAAATCGTTAGAGCCGTTTTTGAGAAAATGGGAATACCGATAAATTAATATTCCACAAATCCTTTTCTGAGTTAACTTGGCTTATATCTCCGTTCAACATATATATACAGAAATAATTATGGAGAACGAAATGTTGGTATGGGTGACTAAAAGACACTACATTAGGATTTATCACATCTGGTGAAAAAGTTACCCTGGAATTTACGGAAATGCTAGAAAAAACGTTATTTTTGACACATTTTGATTTTTATCTCTGTTCAATGAACCGTCACAGGAACATTTATTGAGAAGAATATGTAGGTATCAACTATTTCAAAACATCCTGTGAGTTTGGTGAAAATCGCTGAAGCCGTTTTGCCAAAAAGCGTAAAAAACCTATTTTTGCTTCAGGGGCCCATATCTCCGTTCACCGTATTTTCATGGAGATATGTATAGAGAAGAAAAGTTAGGTATTAATTAGGAGAAGATAATTTGAAAGTTTAATCAAAATCGTTAGAGCCGTTTTCGAGAAAAATGCGAAAAACCCTTGTTTTTGGTACATTTTCGTCCCCCCCCCTTCCCATCGGCCGAAATCGTCCATAACCTTATTTTGGTGTCTACAAAAAATAACGAACAAAACAAAAAAAGAACCAGCTCAATCGGATCAGCCGTTCTCCCGCAGATCGAACTACAGACACACACACACACATACACACGGACGCGCCGAAATTAGGTTTTTTAGACTCAGTAGGGTCTGAAGCGTAAAGATCTGAAGAAAACCCAAATTTTTTTTCCGCCCTTCGGGTAGCGGAAAGTAAAAACACTGGCGCCTGTAAACGTTGCGAGTTGAGTTGAAAGGGGAGGCGAGCGGGCGGCGATGCCAGACCAGACGAAACGTTGACTTCCGCTGTAGTTCCCGCGTTGTACTGCGTTTCGTTAATTTTTTTAACCGTTTTTTGCCCATAACAATCATGGGCTTCGTCCGATCAGATTGCCGATATGGCGGGCACAACTAGATACCAAATTGGATTTTTGTGCGAAAGAACGAATTTTTTGGACCACGTTAAAGGCACAAAACGGCCCGGACGGCGGACCGTCATTGCAAATTTGGAATCTCCATGTCTTGAAACGTAAAGTATCAAATTTTGAGGGGGGGTTGTAAAAAATTTTTCGTGACCGAAAACATAGGGTTATTATTCAGAATGAATAATAAACCAAAAGGGGTGAGAAGGAGATGTCCCAAAAGTGGTTTGAACGATTTTAGTCAAGTTCGAGAACACTTTTATTTAAGAAAAAGAACAGAAATTCTGAATTACCTACCAAAAAGTGTTGTTATCCACTTTTTACACAAACCACCACTACGATTTGAATCGAACTCACCGGGCATTTTTACTTTCCTTAGCTCTACGGAATAAAAAGGAAAGTTATCATAAGCATCAGCTGAAACAATGGATTTTCTTTAGTTAAAGAAGTGACGACACTAGCCAAAACGTATTAAAACCCTTCTTTTACTAGTGAAGCTTCGTACTAAATGCGAGACAGATTTTGACCAAACTAGAAAAGTGACGTCTTCCAATCTCAACTTACATTTTATTTCCCACAACTAATATTCTAATACGACGAGCAATATTGTCCCAAACACATTTAAAGTATCTGGTGCGTACACACATTCAAGGGAACTGCTACATATAATGACGCTATATCTTCGTTCAACGCATTTGTACGGAAACATCTACAGGGTACTTTATATAGGTACTAGTTACGAGTACCCCCGTAAGTTTTATCGAAATAGTTACAGCCGTTTTGGAGAAAACTGGAAAAAGGATAAATCAACATTCAACAAATCTCGTTTTCCGTTATATCATGGGTTATACTTCTGTTCAACCGATTGATACAGAAATAATTCCCGAAAATATAACATAGTGATAGATTGCTTGAAGGAACTGCGTAAGATTAATCATCCAGTGAATCAGTTACTATGAAAACTGTCTATCTCCAATATTCATATTGAAAAACCATTATTTTCGACACATTTTGGTTTTTATCTCTGTCCGGTGGACTTTCAGAGGAGCGTTTAATGAAATCAATATATAGGTGTTAACTATTTGAAGACATTCTGTGAGTTGGGTTAAAATCGTTTAAGCCGATATCCTAAAAAGTGAAAAAAATAAAAATGTGGGTTCATCGAACTTTCATGGAGAAGAAAGGTTGGATACTAAACTAGTAGAAGATAATGTTAAAGTTTTATCAAAATCGTTAGAGCTGTTTTTGAGAAAAAGGCGAAAACCCCTAGATTTGGTATACTCACAGACAATGGGCTGAACTGGTTTTTCGGATTCGGAATGCCTCAAAACGTACACATCTGAAGAAAACCCAGATTTTTTTTTTTAACGATTACACTACTTTCCTTACCCATCAACCTCAAGCTTTTAACGTTTTTCTCAAAATTTTAAAATATTTTTTCGAAAGCCTTACCAAAGTTGTTGAAGTTTGTGCAATATTTTAAACTTCACTTTTCTCAACGAAATTTTCTGCAGAACGCTGATATTGCTGATGATATGAGAAATCTTTCTATCAAAGGCAGCTTTCTTTCACTCCAAGTTCCAAATAGAATTGGCGCAAAGGATAGCAATAATGTCACTCAAGTTTTTTGAATATCGTTACCACGCCTTTGAGTAAATGCGAGTGAATTTACAGTGTTCACGTTCAGTTTATGAGCATACACATCCTCCACGCATATCACATAAGAATATGAATGATAGTACAATTCTAAACTCACCTCGTCCCATTGTGACCCAATGGTAAGAACTTCCGGACAGTCTTTAACGACCATGGATAAGGACTTTTGAAGGAAACGGTACATAGGAGTTTCAACGCCCTTCACCGACAAACGACTACAACAATGATAAAGGAATGTATTAATCAACGATTAACAAGTTACGATCGGGCATTATTTAACCCTTTACAGCTCAGAGCCTTCAAGCAGATCTTTGTGAGTAACGCTTACTGCTCTACAGAATAGGAAACTTCTTTAAAAAATCGTTTAACATGCAATTGGATCTTGGAATCGATCTTTTATTAATTTCATCGACTATTATTTTCTCGATATGATTAAGAGAATAGAGCGTAGAAACGTTCTCAAGCGCAATTTTTCGAAAGGGTTTTCGAACCCTGACCCGAGTCCTCCTGTTTTTTTCCAGTTTCTCCTTCGACGTACTCTGAATGCTTGATGAATTGGTATCATGTTTGACCACAGCAGATAAGCGAGAAATTCGTTCAAATAACGTGCACACTGGCGTAACTTGACAGCTTTTGGACAATACATCAGTTACAAGCTTTCTATTGCACCTAAATATATTCAAAGCCCATCTTGGCCCGTTCAGTCCACTTATTTTTTGACCTGAGGGCAGACGGGACCCCCTGTATCACTGTGGCCACATAATCAAATTGGGTCCGTTGTGAAGATGTCGCTTACCTAATAAAAGACATCATACTCTTACATACCATCCCCTTTAAGACGCCGAGTATGTCTTTGACCGCAGACTCCATTATGGTTTAGGGTTCAATGAACTCCTGAAAAATATGTTTGAAGCGCCTAGCTGCTAGGATGTGCCTTGGTGTTCTGTCCTGTTCGCCACACAATCTGGATTAAACTGCCTCGAATTCGCCTATCTTGTTGAGGCGACATCCAAGTGGGCAGTGCCCAGTGAGGAAGCAAGTAACTCCATATGGTGAGTGTAAACATTGAACAGGGAGGCACAATGAGTCTTTTTGCCTATCTTAGTCGTGGCTGGCCATGCTAACAGGCGTGTTTTTCCTGTATCCCACTTTAGGTGATTTTTCGTCACTTCAACTAAGGCTCAGACCTAATGATTAGAGAGTTTATGCCCCTTTTCACAAAGCAGTCTGCCTTTTCATATAGTCGATAGCCAGATTAGGGAAAGAATATAATGAACACCGAGTCGTTTGAGCTTCCAGTTTGCATAATATCATCTTCTAGATGACACAGCGCATTATTTTGACGGAAAGGGTCTCGAAAATCTCCACATTAATCAGATTTCTAGAAACTTCTAAATATCAACCGAATTGTCACCCCCTGAATGGGAGTAAAAAGCAAAGACGTATTAAAAGGAAGCCAAAAAGACTGACATTAGATAATTTATAATAGCTTTGAAAGATAACCTTGGGAGAACAGAATACACGTCAGCATTTCCAAGTCTCTTTTCAACTCTCAAATTTGAATTAATGAAGTCCAGAGAGTCTATCCATTGCTTTGAGTAAAATTCCCTGTAGCGCGTTTTTCCTGGTCCGCTCGAAGAATAAGGCACAATTTCAGATTGCTGCTTGCGTCTGTAAGGGAAAATATAAAAGTTATAGGCCCCTGTACTGCCTTATTTGTCTGATTAGTGTTTCCAAAAATATAATTTCCACAGAAAGTTTGAAAACTTGTGATTTAAATGTTTAAAACAAAAACAAATACATTTTAGATGTTTCTGGAAGACTATGATTCCACGACTGTTCGTTCCTGTATAACTTCAGAATTATGAAAGCAAGAAGATGGTCTCCTATACATTTCAGTCAGATGATCAAAGAACTAAAGGTTATCACTGATATCACCACACGTGGATGACATGGTAAGCATCACCCAATGTTACCCTGCAGGTACCCCCAAATGAACACTTATGGAGGTCATCAACCTGAAGTGTCAGGCATGTAGCCACTGTGTCGTTCTCAGATTGCTCCATTGGTACTCTGTTCTGAAGCCATGATGAAGTGTCACATCCAGACCCAATGTCACTGGCAGAGAACTTAGGCCCCTTTGGGCTTAGAAATCAGGACCAGCTGTGCCTCTTGGGAAAGTAATCCCTAGGAGGCACACTCCTAAGTCCCAAGGAGGAGCGCCAGCCTCCTCAACTTCCGTTAGAATTCCTTCCAGTCCAGCTGCCTCAGCTCCTGACAAGCCCTCCAGAGGTCATCTTGGGCACAGGCACAGTATGCTCCCCCAGGGCACTGTACCACTGGTGGATTTCCTGCATGTGGGTTACCAAGAAGTGGACAGTGATTCGTTCTGATGGGGTAACAAAAGTTGAAAGAGATGGTGGGTGAAACCTGAGGAACAGGCACGTGAGTGAAACGCTGATGGTTGACCTTATAATGGGAAGAAGGGCAGTCCAGACCACTTGAGATGCTGGAAGAGGAAGAATACACTAAGTGAAACTCGCGTATTCTATATTGACACTCATTGAAGTCAGGGCAAAATAACAATGCAACCAAACATCTAACATAGCTCAGGTGATGGACATTTGCTCTGCCTTCGTACTGCTTTGTCTTCTCTTTGACGAAAAAACAAGTTTAAGGTATTAAGGTAGTTTCCATCAATATAGGAATAACTTCAAAAGACTACATGGGTGAACTAAAGAACATGGACCGACTGCTTGATAACGCTACGACTGCATGTATCGATAGTTCGCTTGAATGCTACGACTGCAAGTATCGTTATGCGTCACCGGCGCAGTTGGTGGGGGAGAGCCTATGAGCGATGTCTGGCATATCGATAACCTTACCTCGGTCGTGATATATCGATATATTGCCTTACCAGAGGGAGCGGTCCATATTCTTTGCTTTTACCGACTACATAAAGTATATTGTTAATGCATTAAATGCACCATCAACAATCACATCTCTTAATATCCCCATGTTGGGCAACTACTATCAAGGGTTCCATTCCCGTGCAAAGTTTTTTATGGTCTACACTCCTGATGGATGTGGTCTCATCCCTTCTGGTAACAAATAGACCCATAGCAGTAGCTGAGTAATTTTAGTACGATACCATTCACAAAAAGGGTTAGTAGTTTCGTTTCTTGACGCTTCACCTTCCAATGCTGTTGTTGGTGAATTCGCCTTGAAGCAGCACGTAATCTAAAATTGCATTCCGCTGTACAGAGGGAGTCGCTTTAGCATAGAAAATATAAAAACCCCGAAATACAACTGTGAAGCAAATACTTGGGCTTCGTGGGAAGCATTACCCCTGATAGTTGCCTGCATTCCCTTTCTTTGCAGTGCCATCGTCTTTTACATGAACATTTTCCTTGTTCTCCGCAGGTTTTCTGGAAAACGATTTATTCTTTTTCAAATCATTTTTTCTGTCTACTTGTTTTGATGAGAGCATTGGGTCCGCTGTGCTGTGTCGAATCCTGAAAATGCGTAGATTATAATTACTTTTAAAAGGCAAGGACTCAAACGTATCATTGACTTTGACTTGATGAATCATTGGCGTTTTCATTGTGACGAAACAAACGAAGTTAAGACGCCACAGGTTGATAACCAACTGTTGCTACTAAATACTGTCAGTTCCACCCCCACAACCCAACGATCTGACAGCTCTTAGTTTCACTGACTCCTCCCACACCATGCATAATCTGTATACTGTCCCATGGGTGAAACAATCGAGTTAATAATTAATTGGTTTATTATTCATTCTGAATAATAACCCTATGTTTTCGGTCACGAAAAATTTTTTACAACCCCCCCTCAAAATTTGATACTTTACGTTTCAAGACATGGAGATTCCAAATTTGCAATGTCCGTCCGCCGTCCCCCGTCCCCCGTCCGGGCCGTTTTGTGCCTTTAACGTGGTCTAAAAAATTCGTTCTTTCGCCCAAAAATCCGATTTGGTATCTAGTTGTGCCCGCCATCTCGGCAATCCGATCGGACGAAGCCCGTGGTTGTAATGGGCAAAAAACGGTTAAAAAAATTAACGAAACGCAGTACAACGCGGGAGCTACAAGCGTTTCGTCGTTTGAATTCCCTCCGCCCCGCCCGTCTCATTAAAAAACCAACCGCTCTCGAGGCGAGCGAGTGCGGACCTCCCGCCGCTTCCTCCCAACGACCGGTCTCTCCCCATTCGCCTTACTCTTCCAATTTCCCCGACGTTTTCGTTTTAATACGATTCAATTTTTAGATTCTTTCGTTTCATTCTCATTATGTTTTTTCATAGATTTTTGGTTAAATTTTGATATTAGTATTTAGCGTGCATGTTTTCATATTAAAATTCAGTTTTTTCTAGATACTTTCGTGTTTTTTTTGTTTATTTTAATATTACGATTCAGTTCTTTTCGGCCTTTTTTTGGGTTTCATTATGATATTTTTCGATGCTGAATCGAACAGGATGGGTCTCGGAGCATTAATGCTAGGTCAAGCTGATTATCCGAATAATAAACCGTTGTGTAATAATTTGCAGCGTTTTTCTAATGTAAATGGTTTGGTGGAGGATCAAGGTCGACCCTTTTTTCAAACGCAGAAGATCCTTCCGAGCAGGTTTAAAGTAAAAACCTATTATTTTTTTCTTGAGGAGACTTACAGTCCTGTGCTTTTGACGTGCCAATATTGGGAGGTTGGCATGGACAGTGAGCAGCCAACAGGCTACATACAATTTGCACACCCTGCCTCGCTGGCTGACATTATGAAGAGTTTTCTCTGTCCACCCTTTCTGAAGAAGACGTATTCAGTCATACTTTCACACTTGAAGACTGTACCCAGCACACCTAAACCTTACTGCTACCTAGCTACGCACAAAACACTGCTGCTATAAAAACACTTGATACGCTAGGCAACCTCTCACTGGTTCATCCATATGGTACAACAAAGTCTAAGCTTCAAATAAGGAACTTACCACTTCACATTTGGATCATTCATGAAATATTTTACGTCTCATTTTCAACATAAGCAGTGGAATTCTGAACTTGTTGAACTTAAATATGACATAAGAAATGAGTTCACTCACTTTGAGTTGTTCAAAGAATCAGTACTGGGCGAGGATTTATCAGTCCATTTTTTAGGGGCGTTCACGAACGTTTTGGCCGGTCGATGAATCGTTTGGTAGCGACCAGGGGTTTGAGTGTTTGAGGGAGTCTTGTGCCGACAAGAATGCGAACTTTCTTGAGTGATATCAGGGCTCGATTTCGAATTTCGCATGCTGCCTTGGCAGTACCCAGAAGTTGAGTAGCTGTAGTTGTTTCCATTGTAATATGACATTTGGTACATGCTGTACATTGCCAAGACGTTCGACCTTGAAGATTAGGCTGCAATCGAAAAGATCGTGAATAAAATGTGTTACAGAGATGGCAAAGAGGAAAGCTCCTTTGAAAGATCATTAAACCCCTAGATCACACGTCCACATAGAGGACTGCTTTAGCAAAGCATCATTCTACCTCCTTCAGCCCTTCCGTGAGGGTAGAAAACAAGGTAACTAATGAAATCACTTTGGCTAGCTCCCACAGTAAGTCCAAAGGAGCTTTCCTATTAGGAAAAAATGGCACATCACTGAAGAGCGGGATTCTGAGTCAGCAAATATCCATGAAATAAACGTAATTGAACACCGGGTAGCTGGCGGTTTCGAACAACAGATGACCGCACTAGATTAGCTCAACCGACCACACTAAATTCTGAATAAAGTTCTAAGGAATATCATGAAAAGGGTGGCACCTGTTCAATTTGCGCAATGGACCTACTGAAAACATCCTACCGATCATTTCTCACGGTTGACCAAACATTGATTCCCACCTCACCAATGTGCTTGTCCGCGCTCCATTTGACGTGAGAATCCTTAAATTTAGTAAATCAGTTAATCTCAGAACAAAGGGGTTCTGGGGGCTGGATATCACCATCTTGGTAATTTAATAACCAAGTAAACACGCCAACTGACAACTCACCGACTGTCTTTCCTCGGGGCTTGTTCGTTTATTCAATCGTCGCGGTGATCGCGATATTTTAGTGTACAATTATTGCCTGAAGTAAGCCGATTAACGCACAGACGAAATGCGAGTATTATACAGCGAAATCACTTAATGAACTACAGACACGCAGCAGCAAATGGAGCAGTATTCATAATAATAAGTGCAACGTTCAAACTTCACGGAAATCATAATACGCATTTCCGTCGGTACATGAAGAAGCAACAGGTTGGGAGTTAGGATCAATGAAGTTTGGAAACTTTATACTTGTAATGAAATGAAATAATTTTACTAGTGAAATCCAATTTGCATCATTATAAATTTAACCGTTCATACGTCCAGACAACATGCCCATTTTCGTGCACATCAATTACAACGAAATTGTGTGATGCGAAATGCGTGAAGAAAAAAATAAAACAAATGTCCGGTGCGTCATCCCCCCCCAATGCACCCCAAGCGATTTGTTGGACTCCATTAACTGGTCAAATCAGTTTTTCATTCTGTTTATAACGACGTTCTACATGAAAACTGGTGGCATTAAAGGTTTCATAATTGATTGCACTACTCCTACTCGTGCCTTGATCATTATTGAGCAATCAGTACACAGGTTTTCACTGTTTTAGAATAATCAGATACAAACTTTTAGAAATTGTTTCTGGAGTATCATCTATATATCTTATGAGCATTATTAAACTATTATTGTACAGATACTTGATTGAACTCATTTTTCTCAAGATCCAGTAAAATCTGAACGGAGTTTATAGGAAAAACTGCACTAAATTCGATTTTTGTGGGAATGTTTGGTAATTTATTGTGCTGCTCTCGTCATTCTCCCATTGATCAGGATTTTGTGCTATTGTCGTATTATTTTGAACTGTGTATACCAGAAATTTAATCAAAATCGTTTGAGCCGTTTTTGAGAAAAAATCAGTATTTTGATAACTATGATGACTATAGCTGGTTTTGGGAAGATTTTGCTCATACACTCATTTTGGCGTTCCATGGTGCCCTGTTGGCTAAGTAAAGGGCAACGAAAGATTACAGAGAAGTTTTTTCTCTATAAATTTATGATACTAGTATTTTATAAAAACTCAAGGTGATATTCCTACAGTCTGCCTATGCGATGCCGGTTTGGTAACGCCTAAAACATAATTAAGACCACTTCCGACATTCCAACCACTCACCACCACGGTTCACTTAAAACTGTTTGTCGCAATTTTACTTGATAATTTAAAAATGGTAAACGATTGTTCTCAGAAAAATCATGTGATAGTCTTTAAATCGCCTATGCACTCATTACTCAATAATGGTCGTGGTATAGGCGCAACTGAAATAATTCTGGGGCCTAATGTGCCATCAGGTGCTCTGTGGAATTTTGTTATAAACTGAATGAAAAGCAATTTTATTACTTGCTAGGATGACTAAATCACCGAATCATGTGTTGCTAAGGAGAGTTTGCTTCAGATATTCGTTCATTCCATTTTTGGAGAGGTGGTTTTCATTGAGAAAGAAAGTTAGGTTTTCATAATTAGAAGATGCTGTATGTTTAATTATAATCGATAGAGTCTTTTTGAAGAAAAATACGAAAACTTATAATCTTAAATCGAAATTTTTTTATTTCGTACATCTCAAAACGCCAAAGATCCGGTGAAAACTCAACTTTTTTTACTGATTACAATTCTCTCATTACCCTTTGGGCTGTGAAAAAAAGTTCTTGGATTGTGTGGAAAGTAAAACACTTATTTTCGTTTCTTTAGTCAGTATTTTCAGAGATGTTTGTAGAGATCAAAAGTTCGTTATTCAATAGTGCACAAGTTGTAATTTTAATCGATATAAAACATCGATTTTTCAATTACTACCAACCATACTAAACCCTACCAATAATAAACAAAGGATGTGCTGTTGTGGTGTGGGGCAACACGATCGACTATAACTCGGGATCGCTGTAAATGTTGCCTGATTCAGCGTTTCCGAACCCCTCGTAACACGTGGGACGATTTGACATAACTACAGGCACAAACAGCTATAACGCGCAATGGACCAATTAGGGGCTAAACTTAAGCGAAGACCAACAACGAAGAATTATAGGTATATTATCCGGGCACTATATTGGTGGGAAAGATCCTTAACAGGATCAATTCCAACATCAAAGGGAGGTGCCCACGCGGAGAAACAGAAACAGTGTATCACTCCTGAGAGAGTGCCCATTAAGGTTTGGCACTAGATTCGACAAATTAGGTGAGTTTGTGAGGAACGGAGTGGAAAAATCCTCGAACTTGTGGAGAAGACCAGTAGATTACGGTATTCCATCTAATGCAGGCAATCCACTAGCTCTGGGGAGATAGGAAAAAGGCCTTGGATGGCCACGGCTTCGGTCATTCTTCTTATCTTCTGTGGTGCGACAAGTGATTCATCCGTGCCGGTCACAGCTGTAAGGATTGTTTTGTCGCTTGTTATTGTTCGGAGTCGGCATTACATGTAGTTGTTTATCGAATGTAAAGGTTATTTGATTAATTGTACCTACTAGGGGTTCCTAATTATTTTAATCCCATTTTTGTGAATTAAGTTCTGTACAGACGACTCCGATGGCTTTATTAGATACTTTTACTTCTTTCGACATGAAGCTTATTTCTATAGTCGTAGTTTCCATAGGGTGTTTTGCCTCGGGTCTTGCACCCGTGTATTTTGGATTAGTTTCAACGCACAGCGATTCTCTGGTGATGTCATCTGCTTTGTGCTTCGGAGGTGGCATATTGCTTTCTACGTCACTGGTTCACATATTACCAGAAACTCAGCGAGGTCTTCCTGATTTGTCGTCTCTCATTTTCTGTTTGGGCTTCTTGTTGATATATTTGGTGGATATTAGTTTCCTAGCTGTCAATGCATCCTTGCAGGCCAGAGCTCGGCGTAACCGTAAGTCATCGTTCAGTTCATAACGAGGAAAAAATGCTGCAAATTATTCTAATGCATGATTGGGACCTAGCCTATTCAGTCCAACATAAAAACATATTAATGTAAGATGGATGTATTAACAATTCGGAAAACGACAAATCATCCCGTTCGATTCAACATCGAAAAATACTAATAAACTATACGAAACGTGATCACTAAGACGGAACAACGAAAAGAGATACGTAATAAACAATGTATAAATGAACATTTTATAACATCCTTTGCCAAATTGCGAATGGATTTGCGTAAACTGTGACTCAGCATCTGGCCTTGTTATTGCTTACTGGATGAGCGAACTGAGGCTGTGGATAAAGGTTTATGATCATCTTGTTAAAGACTGTTATGGAGTGTACCCTATTACAATGTATACCAAAGTCATTGGTGTTGTAACGATGCTAGAAAGGCAGATTTGTAGTAAGAAAATTATGCATCACAAATTGGTTACCAAGTTATAATTCGGGAGAGAGCAGTCGAGGGTTGTAAGGGCGAAGAGGATTGAGGTCATATGCTTTTAAAATTAATGATATGGTACTGGGAGTCATCTCCAGTGTCTGAACCAATCAAATCAGGAACCTACGTCAATGATTTACAAGTTGGGGCAGATAGCTTATTGAAGACTAATTTAAGAATTTAGATTTAATTCGGAAAGAAGCGTTAAGGTTATTTACAGTCTCTGTTAGTACTACTCGGGGGATAGGTGTAGATATCCAGTCTGGAATTGAACCACTTTAAATCAGAAGAGTAGCACTAGGCATTGTTCTACATGAACGCATTCAAAATTGACTATGAAAAAAAATGGCTTGATATGTTGTAATACGAGTAGAAGTTAATCGATTAAAAGAAATTACAGATGCAACGAATTGGGTTCTGGGATAAGTGATGTTTATCGTAATTTCAAGTGTACACCTTGGGTTATGCCCAGGGAATAAAAAGCGAATAAAAGTATTGGCTCTGGAAATGACATTGCCACTCTTACAGCCTCATTCCAGTTTCTTATGGCCCTTAAACTATTATTTATATATACGGAAATAGTCATTCAAAGGTTGATTGGATGGAGGCATGACTACTTTGCTATCGAATGTCTCATGTTTGCAACTGTGTGTATGTTGAGACTTTCAAGTACCAAATTATCCTTCTGCATCCGCCAGTATTATTTGTAATAATATTTCAACACTTTACTTCTAGCTATTCTCCTTTGTTATTATTAGGCACGTTTTTTAGCTCCTCTTCGGGTTGAAAATCAAGTTTATGGTGCAATCAATGAGGCTGATACTGATGTTGATTCTAGAAGCAGCACTTCTTCTGAGGTGATACATCTATGTTGATTTTCATAAGTATGCCATTTCTCATTTTTATTACGTTGTCTTATTGTCTATTACAATTCACGCGAGACTGTTCATTATGCTCGTGCTTGTTGAAACCCTGTTCCACTAATAAAAAGAGTACGATAATTATGAGTGTCTTTAGAAAATATATTCAAAGGTCGGCTTCAGGAGAAATAAACCGCACGAAATTTTGTATGTTATTACTGTAGTGAGGAGATTCTGTCAAGTCACAACTCTTCTTGCATCTTTCCTAAATTTAGGTTTTGTAGAAAATTACACTAAGGAAATGATGTTAAAAAGCCAGAGTGTTTCGTTTGAAGACCTGTAACCAAAAGCTCATATCCGCACAGAACATCTTTTTAAGTGTTCTGATCTTTATTTCTTCCTCTTTTCATGATAAGTTTTTACGCTCGAAACAAAAACCGAGGATGATAAAACGAACAAAAAAGAAGTGGAAATGAACACAGGTGTCTTGAACAATATTTTGGCTCTTGTCCATCTACAGCTCTTTCAGCTTTTTGTGTTCGTTGATGAGCCTGTGTATGAATTACTTAACAAATAAAGATTATTATTTAAGGCAACCACCAACATGTAGTGAGGCAGACCAGGGTAACCCAGTAATTTCGCCTGAAGTAATATTTGTGCTTGCTTAGCTTCCCTTTTACTCTTCTCCAAATTAATAGCTATATAACGCTCGCTCATGTAAACGCTGTTTGTAACTTAATAAATGCATGGTGACTCAAATGCAACAAAATAATTTATTAATATTGTTGTACTATGTGTATTATAATTAAATAATAGAACGACACTTCATTTAAAGAGGTTCAATGAACCATTCATGATCTTTTTAAAAAGTCTCCTTGCCTTGCACATTAGTCAGCTGATAAATAATAATAATTTAGTAGGATACTACATCCCTTCCCCAAATATCATTAATATTTCCCCACAACGATTTCCTTGTACTTTGATGATATTATCACTCTTCTACAGCTTCTTGTGACTGTATCTGTATCCATATTCTCAGATGTTGATACGGATGATTCAGGTGCACATGATTCTTAGTTTGGGAAGGTTGAGACATATCCTCTTCATGGTGAAATTGTTGAGAAGAATCTTCTGGTAGCTTTTGAAAGAACGATGAATTTCTCATTACCCCTCTTCCATCTCTCCACGCTGTTATCTTGGTGCCTTCTACTTTCGTTATTTCCAGTGGCTTCGCTGAGCTGTATTTATTAATCTTTCTTTGCTTTACTAACACCATATCTCCTTCCTGTAAGTAACGAGTTTTTGTGTTTCTTCTGGAATCAGCATAGTGCTTCATCTTTTCCTTATTTACTTCATCCATGGTTCTTAAATTTTCATCAATATCTTCTTCATTAACGTCCGTAACAATCTGGGGAAGATATGATCTGAAGTTACTTCGTAAAAGAGCCCATGCTGGAGAAATACGTGTAGAACAGTGAGGTGTAGCGCGGTATTGAATTAAAAACTCTGGCAGTACTTCCTCCCAATTTTTCTGTTCAACAATCGCAGTTCTAACAGTTTTATTCAGGCTAGACATGAAACATTCTACACGACCATTAGCTTCAGGCCAACAGCTTGTAAATCTTTGGTGTTTAATTTGTAACGATGAACAAAATTCTTCGAATTGTTTTCCGTTGGGGGACCATTATCTGACCGAAGTGAGTGAGGTTGGCCAAATAAAGGGAAAATCTTAAATAAACAGTTAGTAACCTGTTCAGTCTTCAAAGAGAGAATAATTTCGTCTACTGGATATCTACTGAAATCGTCCATTACTGCCATAATACACTTTCCGTTCGGAAAGGGTCCTGCAAAATCAATCGAAAGATTTTCCCACAGGCCAGAAGGTGTAGGTGTTGGTCTAATCAGATCTCTCCTGGTTTTGGTACTGGTAGGGAAGGAATACAACTTTTCACCGCCTTTTCTAGTAAAGTGTTCATAGCTTCGAAGTAGCTCTTTCGATTTGTTGATACCTTGATGGCCACGGTGAGCCAGAGCGATGACTGTCGCCTGCAGGCTTTGTTGGACAACAAGACGAACGCCCCTGAGAATAATTTTATCTGTAGTTACTGCCAGTTCTCCTTTCACAGTTCTAAATTTATCAATAACTGGCTTTGACCAATGTTTCATGAGCCTTCATCACTAAACAAAATTGTTCATCTTTCAACGTTGCCTCTGATAAAGTATCCCGTGAAATCATTGATGGTAGTGCGGAATCAGTTATGAGACTAATGAAATATAATAAAAATACTTCGGGAGCACATATTCTTTGTTTACAAGGGTGACGTGACATGTAGTCAGATGGATTTTCTTTTCCAGACTTGTGGACAACCGAAAAATTATAACCCATCAATTTGAAAAACAATCTGTCTAAACAAGGTGAAGTATTCGGACTGGTACGAGAGAGAATGGATACTAATGGTTTGTGATCGGTATGTATTACAAAACGAGCCCCAACTTGGAAATCGTGAAAATGAGAAACGCCCCATGAAATCCTTAACATCTCTGTTTCAATTTGGGAATATATTTGTTGTACATCAGACAAGCTCACACTTGCGCTTGATAAATTAGCTTTCATTTTATCCGGTTGAGCTAGTATGGCTGCCCTGCATCTGTATACAAATGAAGCTCTTTGGTAGCGTCCAAATATTTGTTGCTTACAGCTTCAGTGACCTTTTTCTTAATCTCCTCAAAGGCTTCTTGTTCCAGGTTAGTCCGTTTCCATAGTGACCTTTTTTAATCAAGTCACCTAAAGGTGTAGTACTGCTGGCTAAGCCTGGTAGGAATCTCATCAGGAAATTCACCATTCCCAATAAACTTCTTGTTTTCTGAACATCCTTAGGTGGTTCTAAATCCAAAATTGCACGTAATTTAGAAGGGTTAGGGCTGATCTCGCGTTTAGAAAGAACAAACCTGAGATCGTACGCTATCTTGACGAAATAAACATTTTTCCTCATTAATGTCAATCCAACATCGTTTAATCGTCGCAGCACACTATCTAAAACTGAGTCGTGTTTTTTTTCATCACTCAGCATTTATCAAAACGTCATCGCTCACATTGTCACAACTGGGGATATCCGAGATAATTTATTTCATTGTTTTATGAAATATTTCAGGAGCAGACAGTACTCCAAAACTTAGGCGTTTATTATAAAAAATTTCCATATGTGTTGAAAATGATGTTATGGGACGCGAGTCAGGATGTAACTCCAGCTGGTGAAATACCTTATTTAAACCCAATTTTGAAAATTTAACTGATCCGTTAATTAAAGTAGCAATTTCAGTGAATGTTGGACCAGAATAGCGCTCTCTTTTAATAGCTTTATTCGCATTTCTCATGTCTACACATAGCTGCACCTCACCCCCCTTTTTCGGGACAATTATGGCAGGAGAAACCCATGTGGTAGGCCCCACCGTTTTCTTTATATATAATGCCATCCTCCAATGATTTGTTGATCTCCGTCTCCAATTTTTCTATGAGATGAAATAGGCGGAACATCTTTGTCAATATGCAATTTAACTTGAACATTTTTCAACTTACCGATTCCATTAAACACCTTGGGGTACATAAAATCATTGGCATGAGGCATGAGATTGTCAGGACTAGAGCTACGATTCCTAATTCTTTAGCAGTTTCACAGCTTAAACTAACTACGAGTCCTCTTCCTTGACTACGACCACTTTTCCTCTTGCACTCTTATTCTTAAATTTGAATTGGCAGATAAATTCCCCCAATAGCTTAACGGGTTTATTCTGGTAAGCCCGTAACGAACAGTTTGTTTGGCATAGTAATGGTGCGCCAATTAATGAGTTGTAAATATTTTCAGAAATGATATTTACACTGCTTCCAGTGTCGACAGTAAAATCAATTTTTGTACCTAGCATTATTACTTTGGTCGCAGGGATTCCTTTTGATTTAGCCAAGCTGATTAAATTTAATGAATCATCTGACAACTCTTGTTCATTATCATTAGATGTAGTTTGATTGACTATAAGTCGTTTTTTGTAACAGATTTACTTTTAAGCATAGCGCCAAAGCAATACTATGATTTAGGTAAATGGCCTAAAACACCACATGTGGAGCATTTCTTGCCTTTAGCTGGGCAAACCTACCCCTTTTTGTGTGTGTACCACTACAACAAAAACACGTAGTCGCTTTTGGTTTATTCAATTTATGAACGAACTCATGAGGTTTAGCAAAGGATCTGTATTTTCACTACCACTTCCGTTTGCCCAAATGCAAGAATTTCGTCAAAACTCATGTTTAGCATTTCTTTACGTAGTCTCTCGGATGATGTACCCATAAGAATTTGAACACAGATCTCAAAATTCGTATCATGAAAGTCGCAGGAACAAGCCATTTTCCTTAACCTCACGTAATACTCTTTTATCGATTCGGACGGTTCTTGCTTCGTCTTACGAAATTTAAAATTTTCAAATAGAATATTTTTCCTAGGAGTAAAATAGTTTGTCAATGCAGTTTTCACATCTTCATAAGAAGGGACAATATCCGGTAAATTACGAAATATTTCCCGTACTTCGCTGTCAGCGAAGTTTAAAAGCAAATCCTTTTTCCACAAATCGTGAGTTACATCTGCAGCTATGATAAAAACCTCGAATTCATTCACCCACGCTAACCAGCGAGATGCAGCGTTTTCATCTAATTGTGAATTAAAAATTGATGGCTTCACTACGAACTCCGTTTTGCGAAATGAGAAAGGAAAAAAAGGCGAAACTTACCAAATCAGAAAACGGCAAGACAATATCTACTTTTTTTTTACCTACCACGTGCTATTAAACTCGCGTCCCGGTACAACCCGACTAGTTGGACCACCAGCCTCCGATTGTACTTGAAATACCAACTGCGCCAAATGTTGTATTATGTGTATTATAATTAAATAATAGAACGACACTTCATTTAAAGAAGTTCAATGAATCATTCATGATCTTTTTACAAAAGTCTCCTCTCCTTACATGATAAGTAATGATAATTTAGTAGGATACTACAAATGTGCATTACTGTTCTGCCATAACGTTTTTAGTAATGAAGAAATTCATTTGCAAGTGTATTTTTGAAAACTGGAACTAAAATATCTCTAAACTCTCCATTTCTCTTTCAGGACCTTCCAACAAACTGTACCAAATTCAACCTTCTACTTGCTTTTTCGATCCATTCACTCCTTGAAGGTATCGTAATTGGAGTTGAAAAAACTGCTCATGGGGTACGTGTTATACTCGTAGATATAGTTAACTCATAATTGTTTATACGTTACTAGTCTTGAAGGGGGGAGGCAGAGTATGGTAGCTGGTGGTGCTTTCATATAGTGTTGTTAAAGATTGTAGTGTGAGAACTTGGGGGACAACACATGGGAGACAAGAGTGGTGGGGCATGGTTTTATCCTATAAAACACGCGCTATTAACAGCCATGCCACACCTGTGAACCTGTACCTGTTCATTCAGAACACACCAACAGGACAATCATAGTTGGAAGCGCAATGAACTAATGGGCTGCAAGATGACTTGGCCCATTTATTCTGATGGTGGGTGTAAGTTATAGTGTACGGCAGAATTATGGCTTGATGGCCTAGGTTGGGTAGAATGATGTTAAAGTTCTCTCAGGCTGGTTTGTAGTATGATGGCCATTGGTAGAGTAAAACAGGTGCTTATAGGGGCTGTGTTGAAGGAGACCAATGTACACCAGGAAATAATAGCCCAATGACATAAACAACGAATATTCTTCAGAAGGTGTGCAAGCCAAGTCTGGCATGAGGCATAATATCTCATACAGCGGGTGGAAAGGAGATGTTAGCTTGGTTGGTAATCCATAAAACTAGAGAGATGCTGCACACTTCTTTACCTTCAACCCAAAGCACGAATGGTAAAAGCACAAAGGATTGTTGTTGTTGCGACAGCAGAAGCTGCAATGATCAAGGGCGTAGTGGCTGGTGTTGGACCAGAGGGGCTTGATCATCGAGAAGTTGCATGTTGCTCACTTGGTTATTCCGTCTCATTTCAAATAATTTCGACTGCTATTGCTCCATCACTGGAGGATCCAGAGAATTGGTTCAGAGGAGGAGGAAGGGGATACTAGAGAAATTCTACTGTCGATCTTTTGATCGCCCGAGGATTCTGAATGTGTCTCCATGTCATAGACAAGGGAAAGCAACTCCTTGGCCAAAAAGCTTGAGGAGCCCACTCTCCAGAACATAGAGAACCATCACAAGCACGATTCCTTCCTCATTCTGCCGGAGGGGGGTCTGTCAGGCCATACTACCAGTTGCTTGTGAGTTTAAGGTCGCTCCAAGTCCATTCACGGTCTTCTCGTATGCCTCGGGAGTCCGCATTGCCTGACGGGTGAGCCTTCCAGGCTAATAAGCACCTCTATCGCTTCCTCCAGCAGAACCAACTAGTCCCTCTGACGATGTTCTCTCGAGTATGTGTACGTGGCATGGAGAGGGTTTGAAGGTACGTACGATACTAGAGGGGCAACGGTTCCTGGTTGGATATAGACGATTAAGGACACTCCTTGCAAAGTCCAAAGACCAGAGGCAGACGCATAATGGATTAGGTCTATCAGAAGCTCATCCCCGAAGTTCAAGTCCCTCAGATGTGCTGGCTGAACAGTCTACCTGGGACAATCATGCTGTACCAGGAGCAGTTCTACAGCTGCATAGCAGCTTGTGTAGCTTCTCCTTGAAGTCCCCCGTGCCCCAGTATGAGCTGAGTACCAACAGAGTACCCAAAGCTATCCCGCATCCATCGGCTGGTGTTAGCCCCTGTCCACATTTCTTGCCATATATTCGTTAAGTGGGTCGAAATCGCCTTCCTTCTTTCAGAACTCATGTCCTCTGCACACAGTAGTAATAGGGGGAAGGGGGGTAGAGAAACAGACGAATGAGATACACGCTAATAAAGCTAATGAACTAGCTAAAAATATTTAATCAAACATGTCTCCCCCCCTCCCACATTCCTCCCCAACCCTACACAGTACTCAACTCGATTTCAATCAACTTCTATTTCATCGAGGATGGAGCTTTTAAACCGTGTAATAGTACGCAACCTACAACAAATAATGACCAAACTAAAACAGACGTAACATGAACTACACTAACAGATCTCACTTGCCATTCACTTTCAATCATGAGACCGAAAACGAGAAAATGTGAATTCGTATTTTTGTAGATGATACATTTACAGCCTGTGAGCAGCTTGTGGGGGTGTGCTACCCCTTCAATATAAAATGAAGTTAAGGGCCGTATTCACCAACTGCGTTGATCTCGTTTAGAGTCGATTAACAGCACCTAACCCGCTCCCGCCACAAAAACGGTATTCTACGGGGCTCTAGCCCTGATCAAGCGCTAACCCCAATAAATTGTGCGGTTTGGCACGGTTAGCTCTTATCTTTCTTTATCATGTTCTGATATTTGTCCGCCATTACCTTCCACTGCTGAGTATTCGCTTCTATTATTGTGAATAATTTACGTATATTTTGGAATAATGATAATAAACAAAGATGCTGTTTACTAGTGGGCAGTTATTTCAGTTGCTATTCCACTACGATGATAATCTAATATGTTGGGTTATCGTCATCTCACCCAGCGCCTCGAATGGCTATGAGCAGGGTCCGACGACTTCTAGAAGTATGAATTTAAATTCTTTTGCGAACAAAAGTATTACGATCGTCGACAACAAGTTGTTGTTTGCGTAAAATGTGTGCTGAGCAGTTTCTGAAAAAGCCAGTCGTCATATTGCCGTGTTAGAAAACCCAAACGGCTTACCTGGGTGGATTTAGTAGCAGATAAGTAGGAAATATTAAATAATACCACGCTTTTACACAAACATTAGTATATTAAACAACTTTTATTAAACACGACAATTCTCCCTTCCTTGTTAAAGTTCCTTGCTTGCAAAAGTTGTAACCTGGTTACAACCGTAAGTTGTAACCGGGTTTTTATTATTTCTTGCTCAGTTCTCATTTTCTTGTACCGCTTCCGATTTTTCCTACACGCACAAAGCACTTTCCCGGACAAATTTGGCTTTTTCCTGCAGCTCTTGTAGTTGTGGTACGCGTATTTTCACATTAAGCTCCTCACCAGTTTCAGCTTCGGCAGAGGTTAATGCGGCCACTTTGGTGTATGACAATAATTAGGTCAAATCCGGATTATTGAGCATTGGGCATCTACGGGATACACGGTTTTGCGGCTGTTTACGTTTACATGACACTTGTTTATGGGACGGGATGTCAAACAGATGCCCAATTTCCTTACTTTACTGTAACCTCATTAGTCCACTGCCTTCTCGATATGGCTTAATCGCAGCGTAATCACATCTATGCTAAACACATACCACTGTGATCTCGGCTAGCGTGGTGGGCGCGAAAATGACTAGCCTTGATCTACTTATCTAGCCCTGATCAGTTGGATCACGATCAGCGGCGTTTTGGTGAACGCGGCACTAAAAAGCGATACTCTTGAAACATCGATAGCAGCTTAAAAAACTTACTGACACAGTAGCCGTCAAAACGTAAATATTTGAAGGAAACTTTTTTTCGCAGCATAACTTACCCTTCTACTTCGTAGAGCTAAGGAAAGTGAACCATATTCCTACGATGTTTTATAAATGTGGCAATTGATCTTTCGTCAGGTTCTCCTGTTATTAGCTGCAATCTGCAGTCACAAGATCGTCGTAGCGTTCTGTTTGGGAGCAGAACTCGTATCAGAAGGCAATCGTATGCACCAGCTCATTCCTCCACTCTCACTATTTATTGTAGGGTCTGATCTAGGAATCGCGTTGGGAGCGTTTATTGACCCCAACTCTTACGAAGATTGGTCCGTCTACATCTCAGTACTTCAGGTATATTCTCGTTTGTTTTATATTAGTTGTTATGTACACATTTTCCTCTGTAGCGGTGAACCGGATGTGAAAAATCGGTGTAATCCATTCTTGTTGTTGTCCGTGTTGTAGTTAAGTTGAGTATTAGTTTGATGGAAGGAAGAATGTGAGATTCAAGGGTCAACTTCCCTTCAGAGTGGAGCAGATGCTCACAACCAGAGCATAAGTGCACGCCAATCTATTTTGCACCCAGTTTATATCATCTGATAGTACTTTACTATATAAAGTGGTAGGGATTAACATACTTGAATTATTCCATTAGCATTGTCCATGACTGCCTGTACTCCATGGATTTCCACCCACTAAATCAAGGCGTTTTGTGTGTCACTGTAATCACAGTAATCTTCTTCTGTCACTTGATAAAAATGATCTCTTTTCTGCAGGGCCTTGCTGGTGGAACTTTATTATACGTCGTTGTGATGGAAATACTTCCCAGGGAAAGAAGCAAGTTCAATCATCCGACTGCCAGTTTCATTCAATTCGGTTTTATGTGCCTTGGGTTTGGCGTTATGAGTATACTGTCATCATTTTCTTGATCCAAATCCAACAATGTTCCTAAGCGTCTTTTGTGTATAATGGGACACTTGCCAACAGAAATGAGAGCCAAACGATTTGTTATCAAAATAATGTATCTTTTATCAAATTTTCGTGATTATTTGCCCCTTTTCTTCTTTCTCAGGCAGGATGCAGAGGGAGGGACCATTTTTTTGATCCAGTTATAGCGTTTGCTGCACCAGGAATGTGAATTGAAGCCTAGTGTGAAGAAAGCCATGAAATTAGTCACTCGGGGTGCCAGTAATTTAGTCGCAGCAAACGCCATGGGCAACACCACAAACGGAGGAACGTAGTTGCTTGGTAGTCAAATTATGGTTTCGCAAAAGTACGGCTCACAAAATTCACTGAATATCCTGGGTTACTCCTTCATAGGTTGTCTTTAATTTGCGACCTGGAAGAATGATCAATCACCATGGACAACGAGGCGCAAATTGGGATTACCGTACTGGTGGGAAGTGATCTGACACTCACTCATCGTAATTTAGTTGGAAGGGTGCAAGAATTCCCCTTAACTTGTGCTGGTTCATTGGGGCTGGAGATCTATGACTGCCTGTACTCCTAACAACAAATCAATCAGTGAAGTTTCCAATTCCAATTTGAGAAATCGCTCAGCCAGAATGAGACACCGAAGGTAAATTGTGTGTAGTTTTTAGGAAGTACACCTGTTTTGGGTGCACAAAGAAGAGAGAAATAGACTCACGAATTGAACGAGATATAGAACTATATTGATACACTTGCTTAACACGATAGTGTTTTGATTACACAGTCATTTGGTTAGAACGATAGTTCAATGAATACAAGACTGAAGGATGGGAGTATATAAGCGCGGCATAAGGGGGCTCTGAATCATGAACTGGTTGTGCGGGGAACTACAGCGGAGATAGAGTGAGTAGAGCTGTGAGTAGCACATGAGCTGATAGACGAGTGTCTATCGCGAGAACTGAGAGACGAGTGAGTGTTTGGGAAGAGCTGTGTATTGCAAAGAGGAAGTAAATTGAGCAGTAGGACGAGGATATTTTGGAAAGTCCAGAAAGGATACAACTGAAGACGAGAAAGCGTACTTTCCTGCAGCCAGACAAAGGGCTTCAGTTCAGAAATAGGTGGACTCGATGTACGGGGAAGCCCTGAAACCAGGACTTCCTATTGGGGGCAAGTGCAGAAGTTCTGAGCTCAAAATTACAACTAATTTGGCCAGTGTGGAACAATGTGCATAGATAGATGGTAAGTATTCCATAAGACTGCAGTGATAATGAGGCAAGGCGTATTGGCGGAACTCCTTGGGTTGAGGCCCTGAACTCTGTTCTAACTCGGGACTCTTCCTTTTAGGTAGCTGCAGACTAAGGTTAACACCTTCCCTGCTACGCGTGGTATTACCGCGCTTTCGTGTTCTTCCCCATGACTAGAGCGGTAAAACTGCTCTCGAACGTTGCGAAAACCCCGTACAATCCAAGCCCGTATTGAGACGGTAGTAGTTCCATAAGCCCTTTTCAATACAGGTAGTAGTGGGAATGACCCTTGTAAATGAGCGGGGAGTACCTGCCGAGGAGTTCAGGTAGCGATGGTTTTCTATTTTCAGTCGGACGAAAGCCTCAACCGAACACGTTTCTCCTGCGTTTTCGGCAATTTTTTGTGGTAAGTTATATATTTTACTTTACCATTCTTTTTTACTGTTACTAATGAGCATATATTTATGGAATTTATTGAGAGGAGGATTGAAAACAAGTATGTGGATGTCTAAACCCATCTTACTTGTCTAGTGGCCTACTTTTTGTGCTTTCCCCTTAGATGTTATGTACGTATGTATGTTTCCATTCTTCGCCCATCATGCTATTTATCTATGATATTTTCCAGAATAAACTTGGTTAAAACTCGAGGGGGTCTCAAAAGACCCTGTAATGAGGATGAAGAGCCTCAACCCTCCACAAGTTCCCTGACTGCTCCCTCCCAAAAGTTTACTATATATTATATTATAACTTTTGAATAAGTGTTATATGAAAGCATGTATATGAATGGTTTGTGACATTAAATTTATTATTATTCTTTTGTGATATGGATGTATTTTTCTGTAATATGTATTTCTAGTAGGTACCTGCTGACCTCCCAACCTACTTATTCGTAGGTATAATCGTAAAATAATGTAGTTTTTGCGGCAAGTTTGAAACAAATCGAAGACAATTAAGATATATTTTCCTTTTTGGTTCATATATCCAGAATAATAATGTTATCACATATTATGTCTAGGCCGTTTTCGATACCTAATATCCAACTAATGCAGGCGCGGTTTTACCACGCGGTAGCAGTAGGAAAGAAAAATAACGTTTTGTTCCATGAGAGTGACTATGCCCGAAAGCGCGGGTTTACCGCGCGTCGCCATGTTTTGTTTAGACCGTGGTTCGGTCGTTAGCAGCGAAAGTGTTAAGGGAAGTTCTAAACAGGGTGGCTTGGCTCGAGAATCACACCCGCTGTAAGCCGTGTGCATTGAAAACGACCTTGAATCGATTCAACATCAGGAGCACTCCACGGCGCAACCATTGGGGTGATTGTCACTTAGGAATGGAGCGCTGGTGCACACACTTGAAGAAGTTGGAACTGGAGTAACAAAAAGAACTACGATGCTGCCAATCCTCACAAATTTATATTTTAATTTTGAGAGTAACTGCACTAAACCAGCAAAACGCCGTCTTTGGGAAAAGGGTTTTTTTTACAAATTTACTTTTTTACGTATTTTATTTCGAAGATCTGATGGGTGAATCTTCAGCTTCCCTTGTAGCCAGAACCTTTCGTTGTGATTTAGAAACAGAAGGTTTAGTAGGTGTATTGCCAATTCTGGGGGCTCAAGTGGGAGTGGGCAATTGTAACACTCTCTTCGAATAATGAAAGTGTCAGGGCAGACACATGAAGCAATACGAAATCGGCATGATAATTGATCTCAAGATAGGAAATAGCAGCAATGTTTGCTTCAAGCAGCTCAGTCCGCTTCTGCACTGATTGAACCCTCAAGCTTTCAATGTCTGTCAAGCAGAAGACCACACAGATGGTCTAGGTATTGGTATAATGCCTGGCAACCAGATCGTAAGCAATGAAGTACGTCTCTGTGTTCAATTAGAAAGTTTTAATACACTGACGGATTCAGAGAATTTTTCGATATTTTGGGGGTGAGATGAATGTTTATTCTTTTCGTTTCTGGATGTTATAATGAAAGATTGAAGGGAAAATTGAAAAAAAAGGTGAATAATGTTAGGAATGTTCTATCATACTAAATGTGGGGGAGAGTGTGTACGACATAACGACGTATGTAACGACTGACTATAATTGGAATGTGGAGCTTTATTCTCAATTAGCCGAAGAAGATTTACCACCACAAACAGGGAACTGGGTGGGAGCGAATGCGGGCAACCTCGACAAGACAACTGCTCTGTTCAGATTGCCCAGGACAAGCCTTTGCTAAGAGTTCGTCTCTTCCCGGTACAGGAACGTCAGTGACCAGTGGATTTAAGACAAAGGAACGAGACGCTGGTGGCGGGGGCAGTGTTAGGAACATTGTCAAGAATGACCTGTCAACAGAGCAACGTGTCTTTTTGTGAAGCAAGCTAATGAAATTTCGTCCGTACTTAGCTCACATAACAGTATTATAAACGATAATCTCGATTTTCTTATATAAGAAAGCTAATAAACTAACTGAACACTTTTTTATCCTAAAATCCAATTTTCCTCTATGTAGTTTGTGTGAACAAGGTCATGCATGAATAAATGCAGCGAATTTGCAGTATTGCCCGTCAAAGGGCTCGATCATTATTATACAACCTTTTTACTTTCCTTGGCTCTACGAAGCAGAAAGGAAAGTTATGTAATCGGCTGAAAAAAAAATTTTGAGTTCTCTTCAGATCTTTACGTTTCAGACCCTCCTGAGTCCGAAAAACACTATTTGGGAAAATGGTCTGTGTGTGTGTATGTGAACGATTTTTAGAGAGAACCACCGTGCCAAATCCACTCAAACTTGATATCTCGCCCGCAGGTTACCATGGGACGCCAAAATAAGGGTATGAACAAAATCCACCGAAATTTAACTATAGTTATCATAGTGATCAAAACACCAAATATTTTTTTTCTCAAAAACGGCTCTAACGATTTTGATTAAATTTTTTATATTGGTAGCTCTCAATAAGGCAACTATACCATAAAATTCCCATTCATGGGAAAATGACGAGAGCAGCACAATAAATTACCAAAACTTTCGACGAAATCGATTTTAGCGTGGTTTTTAGAGAAAACAGCCGAACCGAATCCCCTCAAACCTGATATCTAGTCCTCAGGTTACCATGGGACGCCAAAATAAGGGTATGAGCAAAATCCACCGAAAGTTAACTATAGTTATCATAGTGATCAAAACACCAATTTTTTCTCTCAAAAAGGGCTGTAACGATTTTGATTAAATTTCTTATATTGGTAGCTCCCAATATGACAATTATACCATAAAATTCCCATTCGGGAAAATGACGAGAGCAGCACAATAAATTATCAAAATTTTCGACCAAAAGCGTTTTTAGCGCAGTTTTTTCCTTATAAACTCCGCTGGAATTCTTGTAGAATGTAAAAAAAAAGTTGGTATTGTAGTCCAATCCAATACCTAAAGGGTGAGTGTTTAAAAACACTCATGAGATACATGGGACTCACTCCAGAAATTCCTGAATTTCAACTACTGCCGTTTCGCTTACTACCAGTTCTAAACGTTTTTACCCAATAACTCAGCAAAAGTAATTACTATCCTTCTTCAAAAAATTTATGTTTACAGCCTCATTAATTATCTGTGTACTGATTGCTCAATAATGGTCCTGCAATGAGTACGAGCAGCATAATAAAATCTGGAACTGTAAGCGCTACCGCTTCCTGCTGCCGCAAAACGTTGTTTGACCAAGTTCAAATGAACTGAGTGATAAATGAATTGATTAAATAGAATTAGCCATGTACAAAGTGAATTGTTGTAGAGCTAAGGAAAGTTGTGTGTTGCAACGCACCAGATATTTTCAACTTCTTCTAGAGGAACAATTGTTACGAAGCCTTAATTCCCAGTTCGTACACCCGCCAATAGTGACATCACAACTTTCAGTTGCATACTTTGCTTAGAATGAAGGTGGGAAAGGACGTTCTGCCGAATAACTGACGTTAAGTTTATAATTTATTTAGGAACATTACTTAGTAGTGGCACGATAATTACAAGTTTGTGGGTAGAAAATTTCAAGGCCAGGATCTTCAGCTTCGCAAGTAACGAGAACTTCGTGAAATTTGTCTAGCAGCTGAAACATTTGAGATCGTCTCAAATTCTCTAGGTACATGATGTCTTCGACGTGATAGTCCCCGCAGAGATAATCTGAAATGTTAATGGATAGACTACATGAAGATGAGGAAGCCGACTTCAATTTTTTAATAGCAAAACATAGAAAACTGAAGGGAGGAAGAAGACAATTTCTTATAAGAGTTGACTCGTTTTGGACGTTATTCTGTCATCAATGTTAGACATCTTACTGGCTCATTGCGATCAATTCCCAATCCGCTAGAAAAGTAACGGGAGCATAAGGGGCCAAAGGGGTTTCTAAATGGTTGGGAGAGGATTATGTTTGCAACCCCATCCAATCCTTGAGTAGTAATTAAATTTGTGAGTGTTGCTCAACCAATACCATTCCACTAACTTCCATTAATTCCAACTTCCAGTTCTAAATACAGGCAATGAGACACACGTGAAGTTCTACCAAATTTGTATTAACTGGATTGGAACGTGATTTCGAAGATTTACGTATTCAGATTGCACAAAACTAACTAGGCAAACCTCTGAACTACTGACGAGAGAAGATATTTCTAACAGAGAAATCATAAACGGCAAGGTGCTAGTAACTACTTTAGTTCACTCAACATCTGATAGATCGCGCGCGCGCAAGGCAAAGTTGGACGTTTCCAGGTCTAACTGAAAAAAATCGAGTTCTTCAAATCAATTTCTGAGCTGTTACTATTAACTTTTTGTGAGTCGACAGCGTAACGTGTTTTTCGATTTACGGAAAACAGTTGATAATTGGTAACATTGAGCACACGAATGCTAGGCAAACACACACACTCTTTCCTCACTTATTGACGATCTCAGCTCCTTGACAAAAATTGTGTTGTGCACTACCGACAAATACCTTCTCCCCTCCAACTTTTCGTATGACCAAGATGTTCTGGCTTGGCAGGACAATGTGCAATCCTTTAGAAGTATGTTTATCATCTCTGCCAAAGGGTAAATGGTAGGAAAATTCTTACAAATGTCTCCCACATTTTTACTTTCCTTGGCTCTACGAAGTAGAAAGGAAAGTTATGTAATCGGCTGAAAAAAAAATTTTGAGTTCTCTTCAGATCTTTACGTTTCAGACCCCCCTGAGTCCGAAAAACACTATTTGGGAAAATGGTCTGTGTGTGCGTGTCATTAAAGTGTGTCTGTGAACGATTTTTAGAGAAAACCACCGTATCAAATCAGCTCAAACTTCATATCTCGCCCGCTGGTCACAATGGGACGCCAACATAAGGGTATGAGCAAAATCCACCGAAAGTTAACTATAGTTATCATAGTGATCAAAACACCAAATATTTTTTTTCTCAAAAACGGCTCTGACGATTTTGATTAACATTTTTATAGTGATAGCTCTCAATATCGCAACTATACCATAAAATTCTCATTCGTGGGAAAATGACGAGAGCAGCACAATAAATTACCAAAACTTTCAACAAAATCGACTATAGCTCGGTTTTTAGAAAAAACAACCGTACCAAATCATCTGAAACTTGATGTCTAGCCTACAAGTTACCATGGGACGCCAAAATAAGGGTATGGGCAAAATCCACCCAAAGTTAACCATAGTTATCATAGAGATCAAAACTCCAAATATTTTTTTTCTCAAAAACGGCTCTAACGATTTTGATTAAATTTTTTATATTGGTATCTCTTAATGAGATAATCATACCATAAAATTCCCATTTGTGGGAAAATGACGAGAGCAGCACAATAAATTATCAACATTTTCGGCGAAAAGCGTTTTTAGCGCGATTTTTTTCTTATAACCTCCGCTGGAATGTTAGTAGAATGTTAAAAAACTTGGTGTTGTAGTCCAATCCAATACCTAAAGGGTGAGTGTTTAAAAACGCTCATGAGATACATGGGGCTCACTCCAGATATTCCTGAATTTCAACTACTGCCGTTTCGCTTACTACCAGTTCTAACAGTTATTACCCCTATAACTCTGCAAAAGTAATTACTATCCTTCTTCAAGAAATTCGTGCTTACAGCCTCATTAATTTTCTGTGTACCAATTGCTCAATAATGGTCCTGGAATGAGTACAAATGTACTGAGTGGTAAATGAATTGATTAAGTAGACAAAGCCATGTACAAAGTGAATTGACGTAGAGCTAAGGAAAGTTGTGTGTTGCAACGCACCAGATATTTTCAATTCAGTAGACCACCAAACTAAAAAAAAACCTAATTTTACTACACCATTGCAATACTTCCTTCCTCCTTTGGGTAGAGGAAAGTTTTTCGTTCAGTATACAACAACTTTCTATATAAAAACTGGTGGGTCTGAAGGATCCCAGAATTATTTCGCTGCTCGTACTTATGCCACAACGAATATTGAGTAGCCACTGCACAAAAGATTTATGACACTGCCAACATGATGTTTTTTCAGTAGGATCGTGTTTACCATTTTGGAATTATGGGGTACGAGCTTGAAGAAATAGCAGTTAGTGAAACGTGCGAGTTCTGGAATTTCTGGAGTAGTGGTGCAGTTATGTTATGAGGGTTATTAAATTGTCATCATACAGGTAGTTTACTGGACTACCGCTTCAATATTTCTGACGCCTCTAGTATTATTTATGCGGAATTTATAAGGAAATAATTTGAACTTGGTCAAACAATGCTTTGCGGCAGCAGGAAGCAGTAGCGCTTACAGTTCCGGAATTTTAAGGCAGCTCGTACTCATTTCTGAACGACATCAAAAATGGCTGATTTATAAGTATTAAAAGAACTGGAGAAGAAGTCCAAGTGGGCGTAGTTTTGAAGAAATAAGATAGCATAGTGGGCTGCGTAAATTCGACGATCTGCTATACATACGAACGCTCTATCTCCGTTGAATGCATTTCTACGGAAACATTCACGAGTAATAAAATGTGGGTACTAGCTAGCTGAGGGTATCCCGTATGTCGTTACATTTTTGAGAAAATCAGAAAAATGGTAATTTAATATTATGCAAATCTCATTTTCCGAAATATTTCGTTTTCTGATTTTCTCAAAAATGTAGGGACATACGGGATACTCTCAGCTAGCTAGTATCCGCATTTTTACTTTCCTTGGCTCAAAAAGAGAGCCGAAAGAGTACGAGCAGCACAATAAATTCAGGAACTGTAAGCGCTACCGCTTCCTGCAGCCGTAAAGTGTTGTTTGACCAAGTTCAAATGAACTGAGAGATAAATGAATTAAGTAAGTGAAAAAAGCCATGTTCCCGAGTGAATTGACGTAGAGCTAAGGAAAGTTGTGTGGTGCAACGCAGCAGATATTTTTTAAAAACATTCTAGTAACATTTCAGCGGAGTATAATGGAAAAAAGTGAAAAACCACTCTAAAATCGATTACGTCGAAAATTTTGGTAATTTATTGTGCTGCTCTCGTCATTTCCCCATAGATAGGAATTCGATGGTATAGTTGCCATATTGGGATCTATCAATATAAAAAATTTAATCAAAATCGTTAGAGCCGTTTTTGAGAAAAAAAATTTGGTGTTTTGATCACTATGACAACTATAGTTAACTTTCGGTGGATTTCGTTCATGCCCTTATTTTGCCATCCCATGGTAACCTGTGGGCGAGATATCAAGTTTGAGCTGATTTGATACGGTCGTTTTTTTAAACATCGTTCACAGGCACACACACAGACCATTTTCCAAAAAATGTTTTTTGGACTCAGGGGGGTCTGAAACGTAAAGATCTGAAGAGAACTCAAAATTTTTTTTTCAGCCGATTACATAACTTTCCTTTCTACTTTGTAGAGCCAAGGAAAGTAAAAAGTTGATGGAAAGGATAATACTCGTAAATAGGGAAATGTCGGATGACGTTAGGGAGGAAATAAACAACCATTAAGGGTATACATTTTCCAAAGCAACAGGAGCAAATAGTTACAATGCACAATGAACCGATCGGCAACTGAACTCAAGCAAAGTAAGACTACGAAGAATTATAGGTGTGGTGTGAGAAAGATCCTCGGTAGGACCAATCCCAACATCAACGCTGATGATTGTTGGCTCCCATTAATCATTGTTGACACTCCAGTGGTCAAACATGGAGATCAATTACAGCTCTGATCCTATACCCCGAGTTTCCTCAGAATATAAATCTTCGTCTTTGACCACTAGATTATGATCACTTGGGAGTCAGGAGGGAAACAGTGGAGCATTTCCTGATACATTATGGTTTCCAGACGCATTATGGTTCAGCAGTAGAATTGATAAATTAGGTAATAGAATGCTGCGGAGCACAAGTTTGCGAGGGACTGAATGGAAAACGATCCTCGAATTTGTAGAGGGGACAGATAGAATCCAGTATCCCATCTAAAGTAGTCAAGACAACTCCCACAAACACTGGAGAGATGTGAAAAGGGCCTGAATAGCCTACAAACTCAGTCATTGTTCCCTCGGCGTTGGCTGGTGCCCTGTTATCTTCTTCTTGATCACTCTCTCAGTGTAGTTCTCACTCCCACTCAGACCATTTTCCCAAATAGTGTTTTTTTGACTCTGTAGCCCTTGAAATGTAAAGATCTGATGAGAACTCAACATGTTGTTCTACCAATTACACAACTTTCCGTTCTACAACATAGATCTAAGTTAAGTAAAAAGTTGAACCCACGTGGGTAGTTGCTCCTCTTATGAATGTGAATTCTACAATGCTCATGTGATGATTTAACATGCCTAACCAATTTCCAATAAAACTTTCGCGTCAGTCAGACATTAACTGATATTTAAAATTATGAATAAAGTCCTTGAATGGGAGCTGAAAATAGGAAGAAAATTACTTTGTTGTATCAGACGAACAAGTAGTTTGAGCAGTTGGGGGGAGGCCGGAGTGTTCATGAGAACCATTCGCTCTTCAAGGCACAATCTGGCGAGAAAGTCGTCGGTTTCCCAATTGCTATTCTCCTCGCTACTGCTTTCCACGTCACTTTCGAATCCGCTGAGGGACAACGTCTCCGAAGGGGTGCTGACTTCGCAAATAGACCCTTCGCTCTTAGTTCCCCCAAAACTCGAGACTTCTTGCTGAAAATACCAAGAAAAAAATTAAACGCCGTAAGAATAAACTACATTCATTCAACAACGAGCGAACTTGACTGCTGCATTGAGGGATTCAAACAATTACTAGTTTATTTCTAGTAGCCCACAAAATGAACCAGTTTCGCACTTCACAAACTCCGTACAACATTTTGAGCTAGATCCAGCCTGCTGTGTGCAAAATGGTGCTCTACTAGGTCTCCTTGGTAAGGGTGAAATCCGTTATTTTCTGTTTCAATCCTTCTAGAGTGTGATTGTTAATTTTGAGTCACAAAAACTACCTCACTGGAACCGTCAAAGGCCGCCTGTAATGGCAATGTCCTTTACTTCTGCATCTGGTCCTTCATAGGCTTGCAGGTAAGGCTTCCCAAGGACCCTCCGGGACATGCATACCCATGAAATTGTGTTGTGCAAGACCTTACGTACTCCCACCACTACTTACAAGGGGAGGCCATAAACTGAGGGTAGCTCAACATTTACCGAATGTATCATCCCAAAAATGGAAGAAGCCAGAGTATCTCCTTCCCATGGGCGTTACGAACTGAAATACTGGAGACTCAATTGTTTAGCTTAAATTATTAAACTAAGAAAAATGCGGGAATAGTTAATTTCCATGTTTTCTACTGCACTCTATCTCGTTGCGCGATGCTTTTGTAATAATTTGCTGAAATGTTCACTTTTATTATTCCGTTGATCGAATTTTCATACCAAAAACAAAGTCAACGTGCTAAATATAGTATCTCAATGTCAATGTCTCACACACACTGCTTGAACTTTCAGAAAACATATTTTTTTCAAATAAGTTTCGGCCCAGTGAGCTCTGAATAAACGAGACGGTGAAAAAATAATGCAGATTACTGTTTGAATTGCAGGCCGATCGACGAACTCTGAAAATCTAGTTTTAAATCTTTCTTTTTCCTATTCTCATGGAATATATGAACAATGCTAGTCTCAAGAGACTGATCGGGATAACAATAGTTCATCCTACTTTAAAACAGCAATGTGTCAATTTAAGCTAAAACAACTGGTTCTCCAGTATTTCCGTTCCCAAGGCGCATGGGGATGAGATTGTTCCAGAGGATAAAGTAAGACAATCCCTTACATAAACTATTTTGAACGGTTCCCATCATGGTGCAACGCTTCGTAGTTGAGACTACTTATGGTTAAGTGGAGAGACCTACCATCTTACTGTTACGGAGTTAGCCTGGAATGAGTACTCCCTTGCTCAGGTTCTCTACACTCCACCATCATGGAAATATGAAACACTCTCTTAACAGAATGCTTAGGCCTTAACTTGTCGCCTGTACCTAGAAGACGCTAAATATAAGTACGTTTTGTTATCTTATTACAGCAAAAGATAAGAGAAAAACGTATTTTTTAAATTGCGCTCTTTTTTCGTGAAAAGGGATGGACATGGAGCATGTAACATAGTTACCTCAACAATAGCTAATGCGGAACTCTGCTATGAGTAAATACTGAAAAAACATCGCAAACAAGGAGCAGTGCTACAGGAACAGCTAGATAGTTAATTTAGCAACTTGCATTGTGAACAATCAATTACAGTTACCCCTAAAAAACAAGCGGTTGTCCAATAATCGAGCTACAATCATCATCCTCCAAGAAGTTTCTTATACAAAGCTGATCTTAACTCGTTTTGAGCGGGACTGACACCCAATCTCTCTTCTTCCATTTTTGGGGATCCATACTCTAAATTTAGCATGATCCGTGACTCACAGGGTATCATCAGACCTTGCACGTATTAAGTGGATAGGCTTCCTCTATGTGCTGATAATTTAGAACACAGCTGATCACACTAAGATAGTTTTATACTCGTCAAAAACTGGTACAGAAATGTAATGCATGTTAACAGTTACCTAAATAAAAATATCGGAGCTATCATACGTAATACATGTTTTCACGTACTTGCTGGGGAAACCCTTTATTAGTAGGCATGTAGTAGATGTAGGTGTGGAGCTGAAGAAGAAGCCGGTGTTGGAGCAGCCATATAATCACTTGAGTTTGGTTGTAACTGTCCCCAGAAATGGGATTCAACATTTGCCTTACTGACGTTGGAAAGGCGTACGCTGCTATAGTCTGCAATATAAACGAAAAAACTGTACTCGACTGCTTACTGCCTCCTCTCACAACGTCAGGTGCGACACAACACAACTTTACTTCATTCCTCGTTAATTATGTTGTTTTTGATGTTTCACTGATAAAGTAGTCCCTTATATCTCATTTAATACGAATTTGTACAAGAAAAAAAACCCTGCAACTTTCATCCGTACCGGAAGTAAAAAAGAAAAATTGCACAACTTTCAGCCCCTCGTACGCATTTACTCAAACACTCGAAGCCAAGTCAAAAAGGGATCGTTGCATTTTTGAAGAATTGTATTCATGGGAAACCCACATTATGATGCTTATACAGACTCAATGATCCAAGTTCATGCGACTTGGACAATGTCGAACTGAGTGTTACAATTGTATCCTATTGTATACCTTATTGCAGTATGCAGGGGAAAAACGGTGGTGCCACGCCACATCCAACGGGGCACTGATACTTGGAAATTTGAAGGAAGCCATTTACTTTTTCAATTGACCGCATACCTAATTGTTCAAATGGGGTGAGATCTGTTAAGACACCTTGTTCGTAAGAACCGACTGATCACTTCGTGGGGCTATGGAAAGTAAACAGTTCTGGCTACCCAGCTGTCCTGATGAGAAAAGTTTCATTAACCAGCGAAGAACAAACCTTAGAACCAGGTTTTAAATTTGTAATTTGGTTAAAAGTGGTCCGTTGCAAACTGTTAGGCAGCTCTTTCATGATGAATAAAAATGCCTTACATTTCTTCAGAATGAGACCACACAAAACTTGTTCTGGGCATGATGCTTTCATTGTAGCTCTTGGTGAAACGTACGAACTAGGGCTAGGAGTAGAACTGTAGACATTGTGCCTTGGAATTAGAAATATTTTTAAGCGCTGTACACTTCTTTTGTTCAAGTTCATTGAGCACAATCACATATAATATTAGAAAATCCAGGATTTGCTAAGGCATTTAGTAAAAAGGATTTCGGCGCAAATGTTTTCGAAAATACGCATTCCAACATTGGTGCTATTGCATTCTCTTCACTTGCTAAGAGACAGGTCGATCCGCTCGACCACCCTCCAGTTAAGTTCAAATCCAACCACTTGGTGAAAACTGGATTTTACACAGGGTCACCAAAACCACGACGGTCAAATGAAAAATTTGTGATTTGGAGTTGAAAGGGACACGAAATTTCAACTACGCAACTTTTTTTTCCCGGATTTCACAGTAATGTTACTTGTTACAACTTGGTGAATCAAGGAGACGGAGAAAGCTTGTAGTACTATGAAGAGAAATTATTGAAATGAATCAAAGAAGCTTGGCACATATACGATACATAGAGAAGAAGAACTTGAAGGTAGGATCGGCCCACCAAGTCCTATTGTGCGAGTCCTAATGTCTCACAGATCTACACCTAGCTTCCTGAAGAATGCCAGGTATTTCCTGCAAGAGCCTTCTTCGATTTTTATTCTAGGAGTGGCTGTATCAAAGACCCAAAATCGCTCCTTATCAAGTCTCTGGCACTGGCCCAGGACATGATAGGAAGTTTCCTCGTCTGTACCACACCATCTGCATCGAGAGGCGTCGACTATGCCCATGCGTTCATTCATTCTGTAGTGTTCCGTGATGATTCCCTATCTGCCTTAAATCCTTCCTCTCCATTGTCAGAAGGATAAGTCTTATCTCGTGAGTAGGTCCTGAGATAAAACGTTTGGCGTGGCTCACTCCTACAACGTTCCAGACAGTCTGATCCCACTAGTCGTGGGAAGCTGAATGCTCACCACAGGCAGAGCCCCCTACTCAGTCGTAAGTGAGCGTTTCCCAAGGAACACTGCAAAAAAGGCACGATTGATTCATCACCCCAGGGAAGTCGTACGTTACCAATCAAACCTCCCTACATTTTGTTCTCCATAAATGTTTCTGTAGAAATGCGTTGAATGAAGATATAGCGCCCTCATACGTAGCTGGTGTTCGAACTTACGTGGGTGGCGGAAAGTTGTGAGTTGCTACGCACCACTCGTTTTCCTCTAAACATAGACCTTAGCTCATTTGCAAAGCAGTTTTTGAATGTTTTCAAAAACTCTTCATTATCAAAGCAAAACGCTGCCTATTGTCGTCATTGGTCATCAATTGCAACTCCTCTAAGTCAAAAATTTGGTCTTATTGATTCTAAGCTCAAAACGACAATAATATTCCAGCAATGTTAATAAAATTCACCTATATTGTGGGACGTTTGTAGGTACGTTTCATCTGGAGCACATCGCTCTTTCGTTTGGGTACATATTGGGACTCAGTATCACGCAGATAAATTTTTGAAGCTTGAAACGGTCACATTTTAGACATTTTATTCAACTATACAGTCATCGGGATACGAGAAAAGGGCAGTTGGTTCAGAAATTCTTTACAACACGGGTATTACGAACCTGAATGAGATTTTGTCCAGGGAAAGTTTCGGCAAATTTTTCGGCAAGCGGCGAGGAAGCGTGGACGACGTTGTTAGGGGCGGCCATGTAAACGTTGCTCTCGCACAGCGGATAAATAATTATGGCTTTGCCCCAATAAACCAAATGACTGACTAAATTACACACCTGAAAAATGACAAACGTGTATAAGTATGAAACGAAAAATATATAGTCAAGTGTTACCGTCAGAAAGACTGGTTATAATAGTCAGAAGAACTCCTTTTGTTTGTTTGTTTCTTTTGTTTTCTCTCTCTCTCGTTTTTTTCGCAAGCTCTTCTGCCCTACAAGTTAGAACGTCACATCTTATCGTTTATAACTCACGAATATTCTCGACAAGAAGCCCGGGGGTGGCGACTCAGTGCTGCAAAGGCCACAAAAGTGAGTAGTGACAATCAGAGTCGCTCCATGCGACAACTGAACTTCGAGTGTTAACAGAGAGTTGGCAGGAATTTGAGCTAAGACTTCTCAAACTAAGCACTTGCCAAGCTTTTCACTGCCAAGGCGCTGACAACAAATTGGGCCGGCTGGGACTTAGCAGCCACGCCACGACAACTGCCTACCACTAGAAAGCTCAGATCCACCCACTTCACGGGACAGAACACGGTTTTCCCTTTCATATTGTTTATTTATTTTTCTTTTATCCTGAAGTAGAGTGAAATTGGAGTTGTGATTTTATTTTCTTAGTTGTCTGTCTGTTATCATTGCGTTTCGTTTTTCAATGATGTATCAGTCCATTTGTTCCCATCTTACTCAAAACAGGTGTCAAAAGATGTTGCCTTGATTATTTAGGTGGGGAACATCAAGTTATCCCAGGAAACGTCTTATGAAATTAGGAAGCACCGGCAACCGCTTGTGCAATCAATAGGGCTTCGTTTAAAAAAATCGGGTCATGCCTATACACAGGGCATTGAAATCGGTGCTGAATTCTCTTTCATGTACCGATGTTGCGGCCAGTTGGAAAATTGTTGTCTGAGCGAATAAAAAAATGTAACAAGTAAGGTGAGGAGCGAGCGTTCTCTCCACTCCTATGTACGAGTTAATATCACTCCCACTCCAGCCTAACCGTTCTTCACTCCACATTTTGGCTTCTTTCCGACTTCTCAACAACAATTTCCCAACTCATTCCCAGTGAAGGCCTCTGCACTAAGTGAGGACACCATTTTGCTCTACAGTGTTGGTCAGAGAGTCAAATTTATTATTTTGCAGTCCTCAACCCCCTCCCTCAACTGGCGAGCGCTCGGAAAAGGAATGCAACAGTTAAAATATAAATAGAATGAGGAAATCAAAGGTAGGATACAAATTTTCCTCGATCTTCGATTGCCGCCAACGCCTTTATAAGAAGCAACAGTTCGTGATCCTAGTTGCAGACACGATGAAAGCAATCGCGGAAAGGTTTATGACAAAAAACTGGATAAATTGCACTCCAAAAGGAACAACACATAGAAAATGCTGTGAAATTAAGGCATTTGTCTGAATGAAAGCTGAATCAGAATAAACGCAAAAAAAAAGGAGTAGGGAACAATCAGAGAGAGCGAGAAAATGGGAAAGCCAGGTGAAGCAGCGACCCATCCCAGTGCCCCCCTCCCCCCCTATGACAGGTGACTGTTCAGAGATCTTTCTGCATATCATTGAAATACATAGTTTTTCTCCTCGAAATTGAACACTTATGTAAATAAGAACGTGACATGTAGTTATTTACACAGTTAACGTTTAAGTAAAAATACGACTAGTTAAAGAAGGTAACTAGATTGATTATCAGCGCATTGATAGGTTCTCACCATTCGCAATGTGAGATCAGCGTCTGCAGCCAAGGTCAGTAAAGATTTGAGAGGAGTGTACATTTTGATGAGGCGTATGAGCGTGGGAGAGCAGTCAGGAACCAGACTTTCGATTAAAACAGTGGCATCGACCAATAACAACATCCCGTGATAAGGTTTTAAATTTTCCAAACACCTTGAAACAAAATTGATATATTCAGGTTGTTCCGAAATAAATTCACGTTTTGTAAGCCGTGATAAGATGTCATGGAAAAAAGTAGCTGATTAGTAGAGCAAGTTTAAGCAAGTGAGTAGTAGGAGTGTATTATCACTCCTTCCCTCCTCAACCAAGACTGTTCATGCAGCACTGTTTATCAATAAGCGTAGTCCACCTTTCTTTCCTTGTGTGATCAATTAGGCTCTCCTGTGCCAAGTTTATTATAAATAAACCATCTGGGGCTTCTCATGACATAACTTTTGAGTGACACTGTTAAATAGGCAGGCGATACAACTTCACTTCATACACATTTTGGTTTACTATCTCAACATGCGACACTTGACGTTTCAAGGCATGGGGATTCCAAATCGGCACTGTTCATCCACTGTCCAGGACATATTTTGCCATTAAGGTCTAAACAAACCCACTTGGTAACTAGTTGTACCTGCCTATGTTAGCGCATAAGTGGGGTAATTTCTACAAGAAAATTAAACCAATTACCTATGGCAACCAAGGGGGGAATTTAAATATAAGAAAAAACACTCTGATTGTCGTACAAAAAACTTGATATTTACAAAAAGAAGAATAAAAAAGAACAGAAGTAAAAATAAAGGTGACTTATTTGAACCGCGGAAAGTCTCTGTGAGGCACTTGCGAAGACAATGAGGGTAGACTGATGAGCAAAGGCGATAGGCAGAAATTCTCCGATGACAGGAAGAATGAATGCTTCAAAAAAAGGCAAATAAGGGAAAAAGGCTGAACAAATCACGTCGGGACAGATGGCAGAAGTGAAGTGCGTTTGAAGTGAAGTGAAGTCGGTGCTGAAGGCAGGTGCGGAACAGAAGAGGGGTGATACAGTACGAAGAACCGATTCTCCGGAGGGCGCGCGCCCGGTCCAAAGGGAACACAGCGAGGCAACAACCGGGCAGACAAAACAAACAAAGACGAAAATCTGCGTAGTGATTTGGCACGTGAACACCTACATACTAATCCCATCCAATGAAACCCACGGTTGTTACTGGCAAAAATTGGGTCAGAGGTGTGGGCCTGCGTCTAGATGGAAAACAGTGATATCATAGTAAATATAGTGAGGCAAAAAGGAACTCGCGGTAAAATGCACCGAAAGTTATCATTTCTCCTCAGTCTGCACTCATTTCCCCCATGGCCTCCTGTTTCACTCCAACCACCCGTGAGTTTGGCTCGTATTGTTGTGTCTAATGCCTACCACCTCCTGGAAAATGTCCATTTTCGTTGTTCCGTTGTAGTCAGGCCATGTTTGGTATCGTTAACTAGTATTTTTTGATGCTGAATCTCGAAAGTGTGAGACTGCCCCATGCTGTGCAAGAGAATAAGAAACAGTTGTGTAATAATTTTCAGAGTTTTTACAGAGCACATAATGCACGTAGTTGAACTGAGAGTCCTGAGAGTTCAATAAATATTTTAGAGCTTTTTTACTTTCTTTGGTTCTACAAAGTAGAATCGGCTGAAAAAAAAAAAATGTTTGAGTTTTCTTCTTCTTTACGTAGTTTCAGACCCTACTGAGTCCGGTAAACGCTATTTGGTCTGTGTGTGTCTGTGAGCGTTATTAAGCGAAAACGCTGGAACCAAATCATGGGACAGGGCTTGAGAAAAATCCACGCAAAACTAACTACAGTTACCACAGTGATCTAAACCCTAAATATTTTTTTCTCAACAACAGCTCTAACAATTTTGATTACATTTATCGTATAGACAGTTCAAAATAACACGACAATACAATACAATTCTCGAGAGCAGCAGAATAAATTTCGACGAAAATAGATTTTAGAGCAGTTTTTTCCTTATTAACACCGCTGAAATGGGACTAGAATCTTCACTTCCGTTTCACTTACCACCCATATCAAAAGTTTTACCGCAGTTTTTTTTGTACTCTGGAAAAATTATTCTTATCTTTATAAAGAAAATCGTGTCTACAGCATCATCAACCCTCTGCCCACCAATTACTCGAAATGGTCAGTACATGAGTGGGAGCAACCCAATAAATTCGGGCACAATAAGCGCTATCGCGTTCTGCCAACTTGGAATGAATGAATAATAAATTGAATTAGTAGCAAGAGCCATGAAAACCAATGAATTTATAATGAAAGTTTTGTGATGCGCCGCACCTGACATTTTTCTTCTTTTTTACGCAAAATTCGAAAAAGCAAGTTCTATTTTATAGAATAATATTTTCTGATGCGTGTTCTTTGAGCTTATATTCAGTTGATGACTAGAAAAATAGAAGCGAAGACTCAAATTTAGGTCTGGTATAGATTGGCAAAATACTCCCCGTCAATTTGATACAAGATCGTTCGCCATTTACCACGAGAAGTTTTAAAACGCTAAAAAAACACCGTTCCTAGTACTTTTCTTTTTGGGTATTTGAAGGATTGCAATTAGAAATATTTTCGGAGAACATAATCCAGGCGATTAGTTAATGATGTCGTAAATTTGATCATAATCCCTAAATCCATTTTTTAAAGTGAAAAATCATCTATTTTAAAAAAATAAAAAATGTTATCAGAATCGTTAAAGACCTTTTTTGGTAGGTTTTAGCACCTCTCTCTGTCCTCAGTCCCATGGCTCATCATAGATAACATGCCCTGAAATAAGGATTTACGTAGGAGGCTACAAAACGTAATGATCTGATGAAAACTCAATTTTATCCGGTTAATGATTACACTTTCTTTGCCCTTTGGGTTCAGCAAAGTAAACAACCGTTTTGACTCTTTGAGAAGTCAGATACATGATGTAGAACGAGTTATCAACAGTTAAAAAGATGTACGACGAAACTCATTGGAAACGAAAAGAGAGTGTTACAATTAATTAATGGAGAACTTACTGCAGGATGGCCTCCGAGGAAACTTTGATATTTTTGTTGTGAAGAATGTGAACTTTGTGCGGAAGACAGTAACCCACATGGACCCATCCGTTCACTCTCAGTTGAACAAGACCTGAGTTACAGAGGTCATTGTACATCTAGAAGAAACATTGTAAATACAGTACAGTAATATTAATTTAAGAACGTACTATGTATTATGTATAGCGGTGGTTTCACCAAACTGTTTTCGAGGTTTAGTTATTAAACCAGAAATTTCAGCTGTTAAACGACAATATCAGGTTTAACAATTGTGCCCCTACTAATGTCAAGACCTTTATTGAGTAACCACTGCTTAGGTGATTCACGATACTGTACAAAAAGGGTTATATGTAATCGACTAAAAAACAATTTTGATCAGATTTGTGACGTTCTCGCAGATTTTCACGCTTCTGGGCCCGAAATATCGGGATTCATCACACAACTTTAGTCAGCCGTTTATTCAACGATTTTTTGTCACTCTTGCAACTAAAAAAGTCTACCTTTCACTCAGTTTATATGAACCAGAATTTATTGAGTCGCTCATTGAGTGATAAATGCTTCACTTACTCAATATTAGCGCAGTTTTTCCTTTATAAATCCTGTTCACGCGCCAGCATTCTCCCTACAATTAGGGGGGTAGTCCAAATAACCAGCTATACGATAAATGATTAATAACGCACAAGATACTTAGGAGTGATCCCTGAAATTCTGGAATTCAAACCATAACTGTTTCGCTTCATACCATCTGTCAAAGTTTTTACACAGACAGATACAGTTAACACAATCCTTCTCAGAAAAATCACTTTGACAGTCTCATAAATCACCTGTGGAATGATAACTCAATGATAGCTGTGGAATGAGTAGGAGAACGTCAATAAATTGCAGAACCTTGCATGCTTATATGATACTAGTGTCCCCAAATATAATCAGGATAACAACCGAATGCAATTAGAATACGGAGTTTTATCTTCAATTACAGATCAGGGATTTACCACCACAAATAGGGAACTGGGTGGAAACAGATGCGAATATGGGGGACAGGCAACACTGCTACAGACTGGTGACACCGAAGTTTCGAGTAAATTTAGATATTTGAGATGCACAGTCAGTACAAATGCCCTGGACGAACATTCGCTAAATTAAAGGGTTCGGTTCGTATGGGTACACAATAAACTACCAATACACAAGAGTTTGATAATGGGCATACGCCTAGAAATTCCCGAAATCCAACAACTGCTTTTTCACTTTTTCTGTTGTGTGATGCGCCACACTGGATATTTCTAAATGACGTTGCCAGACACAATTTTGGGTACTCATTGTGGTTGCACGCCAATAGGTGCTGGACTAATTACGTTACTTTCTACATGATAAGCTAAGATATGTAAAGCCGTAGAATGGCCATAAAAATGAATTACCAACCTTCTTCAGGTCACGGGCGAGGCTGCATTGATCTTCAATAATCTGAAATGCATTGTAATAGTCAGGATCGGTGTCTTCTGGGCGGTCATCCTGAGCCGCTATCATCAGAGCAATCTGGAAAGCACATCAAATACTTCAACAACAATATTTTGTTGTTTTAAAAAGTCTTGGAGGCGTGCTGCCTTCTAAAGAAAGAGATAAGGGTTTGCCATGGCCACTTGTTGAAGGTGGAAGCCAGAAAGGGCAAGAATGTATGTTTCATGAAGGGCATATGTTCACATTCCACAAAAAATTGGCTGTAAGAATGTGTCTTTTGAAAAGTTCAAGTGCACAAGTGTCGTACAAACCCTTTTCAAAGAGGTCCAGGATTTTATACGACACAACCACGAGCCTGCCATTGACGTAAACGTTTGAAAAATTAGGGCATCTGTAAAAATTAAAGCATCCAACGACTTTCTTGCAGTTTGGGAGGTCCAGGAGTGGTCTTTATTCCTTGTCTTGATTCTTGCTCGCTGTGAGATACTGGCCCTGGATCAGCAAGCTCCATCCTCTTCTAGTCAGCCTAGCATTGGCACGAGAAGATGGCATGGGAAGCATCATCCACCATTGTCCTGCAGTACAGCAGGGTTGTGTCGGTAAGAGTGGGGCCAATTCAGATATTTCCGCGGGATTGAGTCGAATATCACCATTGGAGGCAATGGCCTTCACATCACTCCTCTTTTGCACTTGCACTAAGCAGTGGTGTTTGCTGTCTGAACTGCTATCTTTCCCTTCATAGAGTAAAATGTCAGATTGGTTGGGAATGAGCTGACACTGGTCAAAGTGAGAGGATACAACTGTACCAGCATCTTGAAGTAAGTAGTGGAGTTCTATAACCACTCCTTGGATGCAACAATCATCCCTTACACATGACATCTCAATTTTAGGACCTTTTATGATTATCCTCGGGACTTTCAGATCCTGGGACAAAAAAATCAAGAGCCTTCAGCCTATTTTGTACGTTTATGCTCTCCAAACGTCCTAAAATCTACTTCTCAGACACACAGTTAAACTGGGGCACACACTCCACACGTTTCAATGGTTGAATACATCCTGCGGTTATTAATGTATTGTTGATAAGCTCATCAGCTGGTATTTCTACATCCTTTAACTCCATTTGGGCAGCATTAGACCACTTGCCAACTCTTTGATAACTATCCTCATACCCTTATTTCGGTGTCTCTCTTATGTCGATCTGCAGGCTAAACATCAAATTCCAACCGATTTTGTTCAGCCATTTTCTACTCAATCACATTGACAAACACGTAAATACAGAGATCATTTTATCAACAAAAATACACTATTTTCTATACAAAAAACTGACTTGTTCACTGAGGTAACTACATCGTCGTTCTTCGTGTCTGAGAGCAACACCTAGAGATCGACTCAGCTCGTAGTATCCTTTTACTATTGAATGTGAAGCTGGAGCGTGTAAGGAAAATACGACATTGATAAGTTTGATGGGCTCACAGGGAGCTTTTGGCGGCCCCTTACGAGTGTACGATTGAACTAGTGTTGGGTGGCCAACAAAACGAACGCAGTTAACTTTTAATTCGAACTTGGCGTTGCACAGCTCCTGTTTGACAGCAAATAGATTTGACAGCACCTCGTCCGATAAGCCACCTGTGAAATTAAAACTTTTATTGTCCAAGTTGTAGAAATACGTAAATTTGTGTAACATATAAACAATTACTTCTCGAATTGATCGCATGTTGGTCTTCTGAGGTGATGAAGGAGTATGGATTGGGCCTTTTCTTTCTCGAAATGTGAGTTTCTCCGATGCTGGCATCTTTAGAGGCGAGACTGCTCCTCTTTTTGTAAGGGTATTTAAACAAAAGTCTGTCTCCTTTGCTGTCACTTTTAACTAGGAATACGCTGAGAGGGTCTGCTTCCATGTTTCATTCTGTCGAGATGACAACTGAAAAAAAGGTTTTGTGATGTGAGTAAAACTGTATAAAATCAATACTTCAATTCTACTTGGACATTTGATGTTTTACTGGAAGAATCAGTTAGGCCGAGCTCAGAAATGAACATACATTGAACAGTGAATGGCAATCTTTTGTCCCACCAGTTATCACCATCATATTAGTTATTCACTGCTTTATGACCGTTACAACATATTGTGCGTTAACTGCCAGGCTTAGTTTAAGCTAGGTTGTCAAGATTAACTTCGAACTTCAACCAAATTTTAAAAAATGGGAACCAGAAATACCATATCTGCCTAACCCCTATGATGTTACAACTTGCTTTTTTAGCACAGTTATATTTACTCACTGGGTATCGACATTAGTTATAGTGAGGTATGAACATGGCAACAGAAAAGGGGAAATAGTAACAAGTGACAAAGGGTACTACGAGATGCACACACGAATTGGTCGCTGAGGGCACAAAACAGAGAAGAGACAGATGTATGGTCTGATACTTGTACCCCATACCCCTCCTATACACATTGAACACCTGTACCTCAGCCATCAACTATTTGTCAGGGCAGGGGCTATGAACGTGGCATACGGAACTAATTAGACTTGGAATAGGGCTGGTTACAGAAAAGGGGAAATAGTAACAGAACAACAGAAAAGGGCAACAGAAAAGGGGAAATAGTAACAAGTGACAAAGGGTACTACGAGATGCACACACGAATTGGTCGCTGAGGGCACAAAACAGAGAAGAGACAGATGTATGGTCTGATACTTGTACCCCATACCCCTCCTATACACATTGAACACCTGTACCTCAGCCATCAACTATTTGTCAGGGCAGGGGCTATGAACGTGGCATACGGAACTAATTAGACTTGGAATAGCTAATGTGGCTGGAACTTGGAAACATTTACATAGCTCGACATGATCACTGATATGATGGAGCCCAGGAACGAGTTCGACAGTAAATACAAGGTGGAGCCAGATGGAAACGTATGGAACAATGAAAATTGTCTGTTTTGGCCTCAAAATGGTATCAACATCTACACAGATGGAACTAAAATCCAGGAGGGTACAGTCTCTAGGAGGAAGGGAACGTATATTGCCCTGGGTCTCATTCCAACGAGGTTTCAAGTAGATTTATGCTACCATCGCTGGGACCATCATAATATATGAAAAAGGATATACCAGTACAACTATCAACATGACTGATCGTCAAGTGTGCTCAAGGAGCTGAAGAACTATCGCACAACGTCAAAACTAAACCAAACCTGTGAGACATTAGGACTGGGTAGGGACGAGTTGCGAGAGATCCTCAATAAACCATAGCAACCGTATTTTTACCCACCGGACAGGTCAAGTACGCAGATATCATTCCTAAATTATAAACAATGGCAGCTCAAACCATCATCAATTCGCAATATTGAAACCGCTCGTCATGTATGTCATGCGCAACTTACAATCTAAGCAATTAGTAATTAAGTCTTGCGATAATTATGCTGCAATGCAACGAACAGCATCATACGCGAGTAAGCGTAAAAACAGATGTATATAGAAACATTAGAAAACTTATCAGCTGTTCCTGTTATCTCCGGTTGACAACGGATCAACATTGATAAAATACCCGCTTCTTCGGTTTCCCGCTAGGGTATAACCCAACAATTAGGGCTGAATGCTGTGGGGAAATAGAAACGGTTGGACATTTCATCATCTGTGAAGGCCCAATATGGTTTAGAACCAGAATAGAGAGACTTGGAGGACGAACCATAGATAGGGACGATATACGACGCATTGAATGGAGGAGCATCCTCAAATATGTGGAGGGAACCGGAAGATTCCGGTACCCGTTCTAGGAGCCAAAGCCGGATCCCTTATACAACTTGGGTGATGGGAAATAAGCCCATATGTGGCCACGACTCAGGTCGCTGTTCCCTCGGCTTTGGCTGATGCTCTGCAGTCACACTCTCTCACTCTCTCTTCCCGCTAGCTTTGTTCCCAGAAGCACAGAAAGTCACAAAGTTGTCGAAAATTCGCTAAAAGTTGGTGTAAATGTGTTGCCTCATGGTTGAGAACTTCTACTACATTATTTATCGTATTTCTCAGGAAACCCTTTCATCATTCAGATTGCTCCTTTTAAATTGGGATGAGGGCCTCTTTCTTGACCGTAAACTGTTATCACACGTTCAAGTGTTCAAAATGGTAACTGACTCTGTTAAATGTACTTAAAAAAAATAGAATTTCTTGAATGGCGTTTTTCAGATTCAGAAGTTCTTCAAACGAGATCTGAAAACCTCAACAATTTTTTGGCCTATTGTGTAATTTTTTTACACTATGGCTAAGGAAAGTAAAAAAGTATTCAGCTCAGGATTCCAAAACAGTTCTCGACATCATTGTGAGGTTTGCATGGGTTTCAGAGAAATTTTACTAAGACACATACTGTACTAATCCCAGGGACTCCTTATGGGTTTCAAAAATTTGTGTGGCGCATACTTACACACGTCTTCTTCTACAAATGGGCATTGAGGGAGTCACAGGTGTTTTTGAAATGTACGGAAACATGTGGGAAATCCCAGAATTTTGCAACTAGCTGGAAGCCACTAAGTAGTCGATTTTTTGTACACCATCACAAAACTATCTTTTATTCCAATCCCTCCTGGCAGCCAAGCTGTAAGAGCTGTACCCATCAAGATGGCAACTTGAGTAAGGATGTCAGCAGAAAAATAGGAAGGCTGTGACCTTTAGAAGGTCGCAAGACGAACAGGGGCAGTTGACCAGGCAGCTGATCATGGCTCTGGCAGCTACACAGTAAATTGGATTTTCAACTTACCCAGTTTCTCACAGGATATGGAGCATTTAAGGTGTACCTCCACATAATTGGTAAAGTTGCAAACCCGAACTGCCTGCACTGCAGAGCAACGGTTAATGCTCCTCGTTATGCCATCTTTTTGTGGCAAAGATGAGCAGGCTGGCAACATGTGGCGAAGGACATATTTGGGCAACTTACACCAGACACATACTTCCTCACTGTTGAATTCTAACGAAGACTGAAAGTGCATTGTTGTGTGTTGCGTGGAAAGTGCTGTTCTGAGGCCAATATTGCATGGGGATGAAGAATGAAGACATGGAATGCTGCACTGTGTATGGGACAGGGGGAGATTCTCGCAAGAGGGGAGAAAACAAGAAAGGGGAGCTATAATTGCAGGGAGGTGTGAAGGCCAGTCTGATGCAATGTGGCACTTCCGGATTCAGGGGTGAATTCATGGAGCCACTAGGAGCAATCCCTTCCTTCTACACCCCAAAAAAATTCACAAAGCTACACATTATGGATAGATAAATACAAGTTCTCTGGAGGTAAATTTTCAGGTACTAGATTCGCTGACATTGAAAATTCCAGCAAAGAGAGAAATGGTTAAAGGCCTACAGTGTGAAAGAAAAGTAGGCGTCCTTTCCTAGTCGCCCCTTTGTTCTTCGAATCTTTGATCGGATTTTCTGGGAATTCGCTCAACTCTCAAAAATCTGTTAATTCAAGTCATTCAGTCCAGGAGCAGAAGCCAACGGTGAGGGGAGAGATGTACCGCCGGACTCCCATGGTAGGCGCCCCAGTGATTGTAATCTGGTGGTCAAGGAAGAAGATAATAGAAGATAGAGAAATAATTAGTTCTTAATAATAATAATACAAAATGGTTTATTAACAGGAAGTCTACAACACATGTTTTATTATTGTTGACTTTGCATGAGCAGAACCTGCTATTAATACGAATCACATGAGGTGAGGATTAAACACTACGTCAGCAAAATTCGTTGGAATTTGTGTAATTATGAGTGATATGGAAATTTTGCGTCAGCAAATGCCCAGACCTGATTGAGACCAATGTTGAAGATATGGACAATATTGGTTCTGTTCAATTCATTATCAGATTCAAATCATTCATGGTAGTGTGACAGAAAAATGGCAAATTGAGATTATATTTTAATCAGTTGAATGAGCTAATGTGCGAATTCTGGCCAATTTTCCTCATTAGGAATAATCTTTTATCCAAAACACAGCTTAAAGATGGCAAGACAAATACAAAGACTTGACATTATGTTCCTTGCTTTTCAACATGACAAGGTCAAATTAGAAATAGGAAACCTATCAATCCTCCATTTAAATTAATGAGAACCTTGGTAAGTGTGGCTCTGCCTTGGTGAGCTGAGTGAACTCTCTGGTTAAGTGCTTCCAGTTTTACTGTGAAGATCGAATTAAGAATCAAGCTTTTAAGGGTACGCTATGCAAGGGGTTCCCTGCCACATTAGCTGGAGGGTCCTATTTTAAGCTATTAGGATCAGGCAGCAATTGGACATGGAGCTATGATGGAAATTATGTGGAAGGATGGCTAAGTGGGATCACTGCCATGTTCGGTCGAGTGATTTTTCAGCGTAATTTACTCCTTTTTCAACCTCTCAAGCGCTCGTTGTATGGAAAAGAACTAGCAATGCTATTGATAATGGCGTAAGCTAAACCAGCTGCGAAGATCATTCCAAGTTTTAAGGATGCATCCTACTCAACTCAACAAAATTGTTTTCTTCTTCCGGTCAAGCTGCACCCTAAAACTCGTTGTTAACAACTTGGAGTGAACTCAAGCTTAAAAAATTCATGATCTACATTCAAAAAATTCATTTCCTCGAAATGGTCGTCCTTCGAACCTCCAATTAAAAAATCATCAACTTCGTTGCGAAAAGAGAGTTGAGACACGTCAATAATTCTCAAGAACTCGCAGCGGAATCGGTCATTTTCGACGGTCAACGTTGCGTCACTGGCGGAGAGGTGAATACTAATATTGTCGGGTTAAATTACACGAAAATATGATGGAAACGCGGTTTGTTAATTTCGACGGCGACTAGTAAAATAATTAAACGATGGTGGTGATTTGTAAAATGTACTTTCTCGTTAATTTGACAGTGAGTAAATACGGACAATTTTTAAAATAATTTTTTTTTTTACTTCCCTTGAAAGGAAAGTTACGTAATCTTTTGAAAATAATTTTTTGGGTTCTCCTTAAATCGTTGAAGCCGTTTTGAGAAAAATCCCAACGTGTTTTGGTGCATTTTGGCCCCTTCCCATCAATGATTACCTTTCAAAAAATTGCGAATAAAACAAAAAAGTGGCAGCTCAGTCGGTTCATCCGTTCTTCCACGTACACGGCTACAAACATTTTTGATTCGGTTGGCTTACATCTAATGTAAAGATCTAAAGAGGTTGAGGTCTCAGTTGTTTTCTTTCCGAAAGTTATCGAGCGCGTTCAGGATTCATTTTAGATCATCAAGAAACTGATTTTGGAGCGGAAAATTTGTATGCTACATTTTTTTATGCGATTCGAAAATGTCACCGAAGATGGTATTTTGCTTAATACCGTGTAAGTAGCATTAAACATGTACTTTGCAATTGCGATATGCAATGGAGCGGATGCGACACGTTTCAAAACTCTGAAGGCTCAACAGTTAAGTAATTAAGCATTCGAATCAAATTAGTTCTAGATTAAAAGGGCCATCCTTACTGCAAGAATGTACGTTCATGTGCAAAGGACTAAGAAAAATCATACGACTAGATTGCAGACTTGACCTCACTGAAACTATTTAAATATATAACAACTAACCACTAACGACGACCACCGTGGAGTAACTATCAACTTACCTATTAATTAAAAAAAAAAAAAAATTGGTAGCGCCGCGTTACACAATTTTTCTCAGCCCCCACGCACATTCAGCGATTTCCATGGCTTTACTTTAGCTCCAATCTATTTTGACTCAGTTCATTTGAACTAACTTCACAATTTACGTGGAATGTGGTTAATGTGCCAGAATTTATTGAGTTGCTCATATTCCCGCCATGACCGTTATTGAGCAGGCAGCGGACAGGGATGAGACTATCTAAGTGTTTTTTTACTTTCCTTGGCTCTACGAAGTAGAAAGGAAAGTTATGTAATCGGCTGAAAATTTTATTTTGAGTTTTCTTCAGACCTTTACGTTTCAGACCCTCCTGAGTCCGAAAAACACTATTTGCGAAAATGGTCTGTGTGTGCGTGTCATTAAAGTGTGTCTGTGAACGATTTTTAGAGAGAACCATCGTACCAAATCCACTCAAACTTTATATCTCGCCCGCAGGTTACCATGGGACGCCAAAATAAGGGCTTGAACAAAATCCACCGAAAGTTAACTATAGTTATCATAGTGATCAAAACACCAAATATTTTTTTTCTCAAAAGTGGCTCCAACGATTTTGATTACATTTTTTATATTGATAGGTCTCAATAAGGCAATTATACCATAAAATTCCCATTTGTGGGAAAATGACGAGAGCAGCACAATAAATTATCGACGAAAAGCGTTTTTGCCGCGGTTTTTTCATTTTAAACCCCGCTGGAATGTTACTAGAATGTTTAAAAAAAGTCATGTTGTAGTCCAATCCAATACCTAAAGGGCGAGTATTTAAAAACACTCATGAAGTACATGGGGCTCACTCCAGAAATTCCTGAATTTCAACTACCGCCGTTTCGCTTTCTACCAGTTCTAACAGTTATTACCCAATAACTCTGCAGAAGTGATGATCCTCCTCCAAAAATTTGTGTTTACAGCCTCATTAATTTTCTGTATAGCAATTGCTCAATAATGGTCCTGCAATGAGTACGAGCAGCACAATAAATTCCACAACTGTAGGCGCTACAGCTTCCTGCTGCTGTGACGTGTTGTTTGACCAAGTTCAAAGGAACTGAGTGATAAATGAATCGATTAAATAGAATTAGCCATTTACAAAGTGAATTGACGTAGAGCTAAGGAAAGTTGTGTGTTGCAACGCACCAGATATTTTTATGAGAGTTATTCAGCGCTCATCGAAAAGATAGTTTATTGGACTACCACCATAATTTTTCTCTGGGTATCATATATGGATTTATAAGGAAAACACTGCTTAAAATCTATTTACTTCAGAATTTTTGATCATTCATTGTGCTGCTTTCGTAGATTTCCGACAGATGTGAATTTTATGGCACTGTCGTATTATTTTGAACTGTTCACACAATAAATTTAATCAAAACCTTTGCAGCCGTTGTCGAAAAAAAAAATTGTATGGTTTTGTTTAGAGGGATAAATTCGACTTGCGGTTCAAAAATACTCGTTAAAAATTCCATAAGACCTGCAGTCATAAGATTGACTTGGGCTTCATCACGTAAGTCGTTATTCTGCTCTCTCGTCGGTCTCTCTGCCTGGCTCTGGTTTTCTTGAGGGGAGTCAGATCGTCAAAGTGGTTGCATGGAGGGGTAATTCGATCAGACGAGTTCTATCACCAGGAAAGAGATAAGGAATCGTTGCTTTGAGAGAGTGAGAGGGCTTGTCAACTCGCCAAATCGCTCGGAGATTAATGTTAATTAGTGAGATATCAACCTTCGTGCTGAAGCCCCCAACGCTGCCCTCCTTTGACCAGGACTCGCAGGCAACAGCCAATCTTTTTATGATACCAACTTCATGTTAGCCCGAAGACACCTAACGGCATTTCTACTCTATCTGACACATAGGTGGGTTTAGATGTGTTGTGTTTAAGACTCAGAGCTTCCTTAACGTAAAGTGGTTCATCTCCCAAGCCCTCTTTCTTAGCTCTACACCACGGCATTTTTTTTAACCCTCAAAAAAAGTTCTGGTAATCTCCTCTAAATCCCATTTCACCGTCTTAGCTCCATACTGTATAACACCTGTCAGACTCAACAAACTATTGCTACGTCTCAAGGCTGTCCCACATATAGTAAAATGGCACAAGCAGCTTTCATGCCGTAGATGCTTTGCTCTATTTACAGATTAAGCACATCTCCTATGTGCTTCAACCACGATTACTGGAAAACGTATTACGAGGCCCAAGGATTAGAGTAGAATAGACCGACTCTGCAAAGATCAGCACTGTCAGGTCATCCACATAGACGTAAGCATCGCAGTCAGTCTCCATGAGCCTCCTAAGAAGACCTCGGCGACCGAGCCCTGTGGGTATCCCTTCTCAATCTTTCTCTGGATGGAGACATGCCTGCATTCGATCGTAGCAGTTCTCTCTGTCAGGTAACTTCTGATTACCTGCGGGGGATTCCCTACCTTTAAGCTCATTGAGAAGCGCTGCGCATCATAGGTTGTCAAACGCTTCCCCAATGTCAATCAGAAGCTGGTGCCAGGAGGGAAACATTGCGAATTTCGACAATGATATCCAGCGTGGACCTTCCTTTGATACACCCGTATTGTCTGCCTGTGAGGTTGTGGCCAAAGACTCCTTTGAGGGACTGAAACATAAAGATCGCTAATGTTTTGCCTAATATGGAAAGAAGGTTGAGCAGTCTCCATGATCGCGGGTCTGTCTGATTGCGGTCACTTCCCTTGTGAAGAGTGGCGACACGCGCAGACTTCCACTATTGAGTGGGGAACTGTCCGACCTGCAGACAGTCATTAAATACACTAAGGAGGTCACTGGAGATTGTCCACTCAGCGTTGCTTAGCATATTGCTTTCTATTCTATCTACAATGGGATGTGGGGCTCGTTTGGAGGGTCCACGATCAGCTCCCTTCCAGCCTTCTGAACTCCAATATCTCGAGCTACTTGGTCGTCAGGAAACGCCTTCCAAGGAGGGTTACCATCGAACTTTCGATGCCCTCCCTAAAATACTCTGATGAAAATTCTAGTAACCCTTGACAACTTCGCCTGCTCTGGAAGCCTCTCTGAAAGGCTTTCTCTTCAATTCGGACAAGGTGCCAGAAGGTGCTAGGTCTGGTTACTCCTCCAACAGCTGCTGTCTCATATCTGCTATGAACGAGCCTAGTAGAACCAGGTCTCCACTTGAAGGAGATGCATCTAAGTTAGTAAAAACCAGTACAATTAGCCCCAGCGCTCCAACGCGCCGTGCAGCAGCGCCTATGACCTTGAGAAGTAACATTCACATAACTACTCGTCTTCTTTCTAATAAATAAGCGAAGAATGTGATTACGTGGGTGACAAGTTCAGGGAAGAATCCTGTTCGCGCGTTGAGAGCATTACCTCCCGGTCTCGAAGCTTTGCCTAACCACCGTAATTCGAGGTTGCCAAACTAGTCCGGTTGCACACGCAGCGGATGTTTTACATTTTGTCAATTAATTGGATAAAAGATGGACAATTGCAAATTAGTTGTCTCCAGCGCAACTTGCGATACGAAGAAAGACGGCAATAGAATTGCGGCAACCCCTGTAGCAATCTTCCTACCGCCGATCTATATTTCAATAAACTAAGCAGTTCTCGGTTCTTTTTTTTTTATGACGCAGTCTGGCGGAATATTTCCAACCTATCCCGCCCCAAATTGGTTATAATTGATTGACGATGAAGTAAACTGTTCGGAATATGGAGCTTGAGTAACATTGAAACACACGGCCCTCTGAAGGAACACGTAATCAAACGTGGGCCGCCTCTCCATCGACTCCGGCTCCCTCGCTCCGTCCAATTCCTGAAACCGTTTCAACGCACTTCGGAATACGAAGCGCGGTAATTAACTGCGGAACTGGTTCTCTTTTTCAGCGTTTTTTTTTTCAAGGGCCAAAGTCTAAACTATGCGAGCGACAACGAATTCAATCAGCGAGCTCCATACGCATCAGAATTTCACGTTTCAGGTCCCCCTGAATCCATAAAATGTTGAGTAACGGGTGCATAACAAGGGGGACGTCCTTGTGGCATTCTTTTGCTTATCCGTTGAACGGGGGCTTTCAATTGGGCCCTTGTTACCGAACTGTTCGAGCAACATGTGGTATGAAAATGAGGACTTATTCCGTGGCCCTAGGGAGAGAAAACGGAATTTATTGCGGCCCGCGCCATAATTCTGATCCCACGAATTGCTTAGTTGTGCTAACACGCGGGAGATGAGTCGTTTTAATGAAAACAACCACCATTGGACATGCTAGTTTAGTATTTCAAGCCAAACACGGAGTTTCAACGGGATCATGAGCATCCGCATTTCACAGTTTCCTTTCTTATATTTTTCAATCATCTGACACGCCCTAAGAAGACCAAAAGAAGACTCCTATAAAGACTAGACAAATATTTTTTTAAAAACCTGCGGCTGCTCATCACACAACTTTCCTCAGCCCCACGCACGTTTGGGGATTTTCATGGCTTTAGCTGCTACTGCAGTCTATTTTCCACCCAGTTCACACGAACTTCGTAAAACATAACTAAACGTCCAGCGTAGAAACTGGTGGCGTTTAAAATTGAGACGCTGCTACTTATGCTACAGCCTTCATTTAAAATAAAGGTAATTCATGGGACTGTCAAAATGATTTTAAAGGAGGTTCGTATTAGAAAGTTAGTTCGAATTCCGGAATTTCTGAGGTTTCTCCAGATTATCTTATAATAAATATTGAATTGCTATAGTATAGGTAGTTTATTGGAGAACCACCACGATTTTGCTGAGAACACTAATTGCTTACATTTTGAACCATCGTGTACGAATTTGAAATGGAGCGTTCAAGTGATTGCGGGATTGGCTGAATAATTCCCTGTCCTCGCCCATGATTATTTGGAAAAGCGCTGAAACTAATTGTTCAACTTATCAGGTTAAAATTCGAAATGCTGCATTACGTTTATTTTATTTTACATAATTTAGTGCACCATGAGGCGCCAAAATAAGTTATCGGCTCGAAAGTAACAATAGTTAATATAGATGGCGATCAAAACACCAATTTTTACTTTGTTCTACCCAAAGGGTAAGGAAAGTGTTGTAATCCTGTTTCTTCAGATCTTTACGTTTTGAGGCCTACTGAGTCCAAAAAAACCTAATTTCGGTGAGTGTCTGTAGTTCGATTTGTAGAAGAACGGCTGGACCGATCGAGCCGGTTCTTGTTTTGTTTAGTTTTTTATTTTTTGTAGACGCGGAAATAAGGTTGTGGGCGATTTCGGTCAATGGTAAAGGGGGGGGGGGATGTGCCAAAAACAAGGGGTTTTCGTATTTTTCCAAAAAACGGCTCTAACGATTTTGATTAAACTTTCAAATTACCTTCTGCTAGTTGATACATAACTTTTCTTCTCCATAAATATCTCCACGAAAATACAGTGAACAGAGTTATAGGCCTAAGAAGCCAAAATAGGTTTCTTACGCTTTTTCCAAAACGGTTTCACGATCATCACCAAAGTCACAGAATGTTTTTAAATAGCTGATAGTTATATATTGTTCTCAATAAATGTCCCTCTGGCATTCCAATAAGCGGATATAAAAATCAAAATGTGTCGAAAATAATTTTTGTAATTTCACGAGTAACTACGTCACTGGATTTCATCAACCTTATGAAGTGTCTTCTAGCATCCCATACCCACATTTTCTTTTCCGCAACTATCTCTATATCTATCTGTTGAACCGAGAAATAAGCCATGATAGCTCGGAAAACGAGATTTGTCGAATATTAATTTTTCGGTTTTCTAATTTTCTCAAAAACGACTCTAACGATTAAAATCAAACTTACGGAGTACTTTCTCTGTGGCTGGGCTCATGGGGGCGGCCTGTCGTGCGGGGGGTCCATCAACCCAATCAAAAAGGTCATAGTGCCATGGGGCTTAAAGCCCAGAATGGCCTGCTGGTTTTACGAAACCATTGTGAGACCAATAATCTCATATGTGTATAGAGCTGCCATTGGAGAGAATGGCAGCAGCCTGGCCAAAGTACATTGGCTGGGGTGCTTACTAATAGCGGGGGTGATGACGACCACACCTACCATCACCATGGAGAGATGGTTCGACCTTCTTCCTCAGGGCATTTATGTCAAGGCAGAGGCGATGAAGATACAGGTACATACAGACACACTAGGCTCGGTATAGCTAAGGTGCCACAGGCGACTAATGGACACCTGGTTATATTCAAGAACTTGGAGACCTATAAGGAGCTCAGCATGATCACGGACGCGATGGTGCCCATGTATGAGTTCGAAAGGAAATATAATGTGTAGCCAGTGGAACAGCGAGAGTCATCAGTTTCGGCCTCCCAATGGCATCAACATCTACACAGATGGATCGAAAACGCCGGAGAGCACAGGCTCCAGGGTGTAGCTAAGAAGATACGTAGCTCTGGAAGAAGTGGGTCGCACATAGCCCTAGGCCCCACTCCTACGGTTTTTCAAGCGAAGATCTATGCTATTATCGCCGGGCCAGTGATAATGCATGAGAAAGGCTGTAGCAACGGAGCTCAGAACTATCAACATATTGACTGATTGTCAAGCGTTGTGCAAGGCGCTGATGAGTTACTGCAAACTTCAAAATTGGTGCAAGAGTGTAGGATGTAGCTTAACTCCTTAGCAAGTGCGAACAGAGTTAATGTGTATTGGATTCCTGGGCATAAGGGGATCATTGGAAATGGGAGGGCGGACCATCTGGCCAGATGCAGTTCGTCTACAGTACCTAATGGGCCACCGCCCCATTGTGGGATTCACTAGTCAAGAGGACTGTGGGAGAGCGTGCCAGAAGACTGCATCAGACAGTCTGGAATACTGCAGGAGTAAGGCACTTCAAACGCTTTGTCTCAGAGCAATCAAGTTAGATGAGACTCAACCTCCTGAGGATGGAGAGGAAGGACTTGAGGCAGGTTGTTGGGATCATCACCAGACACTGCAGAATAAACAAACACATGCATGTTATGAGCATAGTTGACACCTCTCGATGTAGGTGGTGTGGCACGGATGAGGTGACTCCCTACCAAGTCCTGGCCCAGTGCCGGAGACTTGACTTAACCTCTTTCTTCACTTCTCCCAGGGTGGATACCAATGAAAACTCATGCAGGAATTACCTGGCTTTCCTCAGGAAATTAGGGATTGACATTAGGACTGGCACAATAGGTCATCTGGCGGCGGTGCATATCCCACTTGTCGGACAGTCAGAAGGCAGTGATACCTACATTTTGTTCCCTCCGTAAATGTTTGCGAAGAAATGAGTTGAACAGATACAGCGCGCGTATATACATCAGGTCGTCGAATTCACGGGGGTTGGGGAAAATTGTGAGTTGCCATGCACCAGGTATTTTTACTGTTTTCATTAAATTTATTCTATGGATAGTTCAAAATAACATTGCAGTACCATAAAATTCTCATCTGTGAAAAAATTACGGGAGCAGTACAATAAATTATCAAAAATCAAGTGAATAATATTTAAGTAGTTTTAACCGATATAAATTCCGGCCAAATGATACTAGCATTCTCACAAAAATTAAGGCTGTAGTCCAACAAACTACGTGTACGACGAGAGTTTACTAAGGCTCATAAGATTGTTAGGAGCAACCCCAGACAGTTCGGAATTCCACCCATCGCCGTTTCACTTATTACAATTTCTCACAGTTTGTACCCAATTGTTTCAAAACCGTGGACACGGTCCTTCTCAACAAAATGTTAACAGTGTCGTAAATCCTTTGCGTACTAATTGCTTAATAATCGTAGTGGTAATGGAGGGAGCAGCTTGAAAAAATTCCAGAACTTAATGTGCTACCGCTTGCTAAGTAAAATGGGAAGTTATGTTTTACCAAGTTCAAATGAGCCGATGTGAAAAATTGATCGGATTAATAACTAAAGCTATAAAAACCGGTGAATGTATGGAGGACTGAGCAGCGTTGTGCGATGCGTCGTACCAGATTTCTTAATATGTATACTCGGCGAAGGTTCTGAATTCTGAATTCTGAATTTTCAACGTACTGATTCTCAACAGCCACTTCCCTCAACTTCGACGAAGCTCCAACTGATAGCATTAAACACATTAAACCAACTAATAAGCTGTTGTACCTCCATAACGATAGTTGCCATCGACGTTACTTTAAGCAGTCAATTCGTAGGGCTCTTTCGGTTGGAGGACACAGGATTCGCAACGAACAGAATGGTACATGGCAAAGTTGGGTGAAAAACTTCGTTGTAGGGGATACCCCCAAAAATTGATTCGACGTAGCTGTGCCTTTCCACATTCGGTACCAGTCAACACCGAATGCAATAAGCGAAAAGATCTGAAGAGAACTTAAACTTGTTTCCAGCCGATTACATAACATTCTTTTCTACTTCGTGGAGCCAAGGAAAGTAAAAATGTACTGTTAAAAATCATATCAGTTATAAAAGACGATAACTATTTTGAGCTCGACGATCCAAATATCCAACTTCTCCTGTTTGCGTCGTAATTGTCTTAAGAATTTATTGGAGACGGTCATTCGTATATCTTGTGCGATGTTTGTTATTTCTTCTTACTTTCCTTGGCTCTACGAAATAGAAAGGAAATTCATGTAATCGGCTGAAAAAAATTTTTTGAGCTCTCTTCATTTATGACAGAAAACATCTGCTCACATAAATAGGTGCAACCAATGCTTTTTTACTTCAGGGTAGTTTTCTAAACATTTAAAATATTGTTTATAATATGTAGGCGCAATAACATCTTTAAATTTTTCTTTCAAAATACTGTCTAATTGAAGATCTATCAACTTCATTTGAAAATTAACTGGTGCCTGCGAAGCTTCAAAATTGAATGGATTGTTGAAAATGGGAGCCATTTCATTCATTTTATGAAAGTTTTCAAAACGATTTTTGAATTCCGTGATCAGATTGCGATCGGCAGCCGTAGCTTTGTCACGATTGGTCTACAAGCTTCTTTTTTGGGGTTAAAAAAATAAATACAATGCCCCTGCTGTCATCCAATCAAAATATCAAGAAGGTTTATCCTCAAGCACTGTCATTGGTTTATCGGCATTCATAATTTATTGGTGATATTATGTCTCTGGCGGAGATGGGCCAGCTGCTACAGGTTTGTATCCATGCCAATGACAGAGGTGTTAACTCCTTAACCTGGTGATGAGGATACTCCTTTATTTTATGGTAGGAAAACTGAAACGGGGCTGAACTTGTCCATTAACAACCGCTAGCACTCAGTCGTAAGAAGAGACGAAGAGTTACTCATTAGTCGTTATGTCCCACAACGCCCTTTTGAATGATTGTTTCGAAGTAAAAGTTCAAAAGAAAACGAACTCAAACCTTCCTAAAATTAAATTGCGCCAATCAGGTAAAGGTCACAGAAACGTTTTGAATCCCCGCAAACCGCCAGGACAGTACATTCAAAGATAAAATTTAACGATAAAAAATCAAGTGACATGAGGGCACCCTTGGTTACATACACTTTGCATCATCGTCGCTGACGTGAAAAACGTTGTTTGTTCAGCCTCTGTTACGAAAAAGATAGAAATATTACAAATGAAGTGCGTCTTTTTCTACGTTTGCTGGCTAGTTTCCTCACACGAATATGTATATAATATACTTGATATACACAAAAATTAAAAACTAGCATTCGATATTGAATTATTAAAAATGGATTTTAGTACATCGTTTTTTTTTAAAGTTCACAGTGGAACTTTTGTGAAATAAAAAAAAACTAAAACATTGATCAACAATCTGAGGAACGACAACTCATATGAGCAGCTATGTTCAGTAATTAATTGAAATTTATTCGAAACGTAACTTTTAAGTAACAACTGTCGTACTACAACCATCTCAACTTTAAATTTATCCACTGACTTCCAACGCTAACGTAGTACTTTTTATTTCGGCGTATTTGCGTTAAGACTGCCAAAAAACTCGGAACTCTTGCACAGCAGAACTCACAGACCCATCTCATTCGATTCAGCATTGAAAAATTGGGTAAAACTAGACTGGAAATGGCATAGAATGCCTCCAACCGCACCTGTCTGTCTCAATCCGTTGCCAAGAGATGGTTTGTTAAAATTTTTTGTTTTATTTTAAGAAAGCCACGGTTTTCGCCGCTGTAACCCTCGTTCCTCAACTTTAAAAGCCGCATTTTCATAGGTGCCTACTGTTTTTTCGCGTTCAAACTTGAATTACTTCACGAAGTCGATAATTATCGCAAAGTTGACCATGTCATTAAAAAGCTATTTAAATATGCAAGGTTCATGAGACTTGACAGCTTTTAGCATGTTTTTTTGAAAAAGCAGTACACGCAATAAATTTTAGAAACTCGATTTTTCTTCTTAATTTTCAGCGTTAGAACAGCAATTGCAGTCTTTAGGTGTTCGTTTTTTATCATGAAGCGTAGAAGTAATGTAACGCTGATTCCGAAAATGAGGTGTGTTAAAGTGGAAGAACGTGGGGTTTGACGACAAAAACAAATTATATCTCTGAACGGATTGGGATAAGAAGGTGCTGCATTTGTTACACATTTGTTAGTGCGAAACATGCTGGGTTATATAAGATATTGGCAAAGAGAAAATGTGTGCATGTTGCTTGTTTGACTTAGGACGTCAGTATTGTTTAATAACCCAGTCTATTATAACGGGAAGAGATCATATTAGAGAGTGGAATGGCGAGTGTTACGGTAATATCTACACCCTTACCATGTGACGTGTCCTGCATTTTAAATTCGAATAAAATTCGGACACACACTTTAATGAGACTCGACCGCCAGTTTGACTGCTTGGCCGTCGATTAGAGATCGTTTCTCAAACAGTTGCTCTCTTTTATCAACAAATCGACGGAGTTTGGGCCGGTAGGTGGAGTCTACATTACGAACGAAATGACCAGGAACGCTTTGATCCCGAGAGGCGATCCGCCTGCAAACCGGCCCTCGATCCCACAGGACTGCCCTTGACCAAAAGACTTACATTTTACGACACCTTTAGTTTATTCTTAGGGAACATGCTCTGAATGCGCGGGGGGGTAGAGCCGAACAAAAAAAAAAGAAAAAGAGATCACTCCCCCTTTAGCTCTCTGGCTCTAATCCGTCTCTCCAACTTCTGGAAGGCGGGGTCGGTAGCCAGGCAGCCCGTGGGGGATGAAACAGCTCGAAAAATTTTGGGTTATTGTGCAAAGTGGTCGAAGGGGGGGAGGCTGGAAGCCGTTTGGGGGACTTAAATTATTTTGCCGTAAAGCCGACCGGGACATGAGTATAAATAGTTGTCTTAGCCACTTTCTCGTCAGTCTGTGCTTCTACCTCATTCACCATGTTCAAGGTACAGCTTCTAAAATTCGTTTTGGAGCGTTTCGAACCTTTTAGTGTATATTCGAAATTTATCGGGCCAATCCGAGCAACACAACAATATTTGCCTATCCTTCATTCACGTATTTTATTCTCAAAACGAGTTAACAACAAAAAAACACAAGCCAAATAGTTCTGCAAAAATAATAACTCGCATAAATACTTCATCAAAATATCTGGTGCGTAGCAACACACAACTTTCCGCCACCCCTTTAAGTTCGAACACCACCTACATAGTCGGGCGCTATATCTTCGTTCAACGCATTTTTACAGGAACATTTATGGAGAACAAAATGTAGGGACTAGTTAGCTGAGAGTACTCCGAAAGTTTGATCGAAATCGTTAGAGCCGTTTTTGAGAAAATTGGAATACCGATAAATTAATATTCGACAAATCTTCTTTTCTGAGTTAACGTGGCTTATATCTCCGTTCAACATATATATACAGAAATAGTTATGGAAAACAAAATGTTGGTATGGGTGACTAAAAGACACTTCATTAGAATTTATCACATCTGGTGAAAAAATTACCGTGGAACTTTCGGAAATGTTCGAAAACGTTATTTTCAACACATTTTCATTTTTATCTCTGCTCAATGGACTTTCAGAGGAACATTTATTGAGAACAATATGTAGGTATTAACTATTCGAAAATATCCTGAGAGTTTGATGATAATCGTTGAAGTCATTTTGCCAAAAAGCTTAAAAAACCTATTTTTGCTTCATAGGTCATTATCTCCGTTCACCGTATTTTCATGGAGAAGAAAAGTTAGGTATTGATTAGGAGAAGATAATTTGAAAGTTTAATCAAAATCGTTAGAGCCGTTTTCGAGAAAAATGCGAAAAACCCTAGTTTTTGGTACATTTTCGTCCCCCACCCCCCCTTCCCATCGGCCGAAATCGTCCATAACCTTATTTTGGTGTCTACAAAAAATAACGAACAAAACAAAAAAAGAACCAGCTCAATCGGATCAGCCGTTCTCCCGCAAATCGAACTACAGACACACACACATACACACACACGGACCACGCGCCGAAATTAGGTTTTTTAGACTCAGTAGGGTCTGAAACGTAAAGATCTGAAGAAAACTCAAATTTTTTTTTTGGGCCGATTACTATACTTTCCTTCCCTTCGGGTAGCGGAAAGTAAAAATTGAGATTGGTACAATGTAGACCAGGTTTGCCGTATTTAAAAATATTGGTTCGTGGATATTAACATCAATACCACGAAAGCACATAAGAATATTGTACTGTCCTCTATTAAATCCTCCATAACATTCCCAGGCATTTTAAAAGAAAATGACAAGTGTGCAAAAAATTAATAACTTTTTAATTTCATTTGTTACTCACGTTATACTCGTACGCTGCTATGACGATCGAGGATTTGGAATAATGGCTAACATTTGTAGTTGAAAAATGTTGGCTCAACTTAGCCTTACGAAGTAGGAAGGAAAAATGTAATCGGCTGTTCTGTAACCACGACTGAGAAACAATTGAACCTTTAATTTCGACGTATTTTCTACTTTTCATAGCTTTCATCAAATCTTAGCTCCATTTAAGGTGCTTGTGTGCAGCTCTGTGAATACGATATAGGCCAATCAGCTCAAAAGTTATACTTGGCTTTTCTGTAGAAATGAGGTGCCACTGTAAGGTTTTAAGTAGATTCAATTGAAAGCCGGCCTTTGTTGTAGCGATCAAAACCTCGAAAATTGAAAGTAGAGATCAAATACTTTTTCAAGCGTCAAATTCGTTGTCTCCCGATGAAACTGTTATTACTACAAGCGGTCGCAAATATGGATCAAAACTGATTTTTTTTCGCTTCCTTTTCATTTATATTCAGCTCAGTTGCTAGTAAACATTAAGCTTCAATAAGCGGTGCAATTAGTTATTCGATGAACGTTTGATAAACGTTGTGATGCTAGCAAATGCTATTGGTTTCATGGCACATCGTTTATTACCACTATTACAATACAAAATGATCCCCTTTACAACCACCACTATGTTAAATTGGTTTTCAGAAGTCTTCTAGCGTGTCCCACTTCCAAAAGCCCATAATAGTTCGTACCTGTGCGTTCAAAAGGATTTCTACTTAGGTGTTAATGGAGCATGAATTAGGTGAACACAAAAGGCTTTTTGAAGCCTTCGAACAGTCTAATTTTCTGGCGTGATTAGGGTTTAATTTGCTAGAGAAATATTAATGTAAAGCAATTTACAGATCGATTTTGGTTAAGTAAAGATACCGCGTGAGCTTAACCAAACCGTCGTAGCCATTTTTGCCAAAATTGATTCCTTTGTTTGGATCTTTTAGGCGTCTTCGTGTCCACAGACATTTATAAGTAAACATAATTCACAGTTTCGAAAACTCCCGATTTTTGGGGGAACATTTAAAAAATATCCTGAATCAAAAGTCACGCTCCGGGGGCGTACAATTATTTCGGCCTGTTACATACATACTGACGAGGAAACTAAAAGTATTTCGCAAAGGTATGAGTCGTAAATCTAGTTACAGCAATCATAATAAGAATAATCATTTTTAAGTTAACCCGACTGAAATATTCGCTAATTTTCTTAGATACAGTCAACAGTCCCAAACAGTCAGTTACGTATTCGTAGTCTTACGTATTTTAAGGCATCATTGTACTATGAGAAACGTAAATTCTCCGCCTCAATAAAAATCTTACATTAATTGTAATTGGAGCTTCGGAATCAGCGCACTAAATAAATACGAAATGCAGTTGGACGGCGATTATGCGAATTATCATCTAACCCATTGGTCGCTCAATCATTTCAATTAGTGCAGCCTAAAGTATTCATCTCTTCCGCCAAGTTTAAAGTTAAAACCACTCGCACTCAAAATGTTCCAAGGGCTGAAGTGCTGGGGAAAACGGTGTTCACATTTTGTTTGCCAAGATATCAATCTTTTAAAAGCAATTTACCAGGTAGTCGAAGTTGTGTCATAAGCGTACGTTTCTAATTACGTTAATGTGTTTCCCACCGATGTTGTCAAATCTATTGCATGTGCTTTCATAATTTAAAAGGGAATCAATGAAAAGTTCATTATGCCTTTAAAAAACTATGTTCCTCAACTTAATCTGGCCCAATTGCAAATTCGGATTTCAATTTTTTAACAGAGCGTTTTTGAATTTTAGTTACTAGTATTGGCAGCAGTTCTAGTCGCCATTGAGGCAGTGGCTCCTTATCACGAGGGAGGATACAACCCACACTATGAGCAGCAGTCCTACAAAGGCGGTTATGAAGAGAAGCAGCACTACGAAGAGCCCCACTATTCCTTCGAATACTCAGTCAACGACGCTCACACTGGTGACTACAAAAGCCACCACGAAGAGAGGAAGGGCGAGCACACTCAAGGAGTCTACACACTACATGAACCCGAAGGTGGCGAACGCACTGTTGAGTATGTCGTCGAAGGTAAATCTGGATTCAACGCTAAAGTTCTAAGGAAAGGCACCAACCATAACTACAAAACGTCAGGACACGGCTATGGATCGGAAGGTGGTTATGTCAAAGGTGCCACGAGCTACGCTAGTTTGAACACCAAAGGAAACCTTGACGGAGGCTACAAGCAGAACGAGTATGGACACGGTGGATACCAACAAAGTCAGTACAACCAAGGTTACAAGCAGAATGAATATGGACATGGCGGTTCTTCTCTTTCATACTCTTCAGCGCTGAACAGTGGTTACAAACTTGGAGGAAACAACGCCTACCAGTACGGAGGACAATCTCAAAGCTACGGCAAACTCGGTGGCAGCTCTTACCAAGGTGGAGCCAACTCCCATTCTGGCTATTCTTCTCAATCTGGAGGATACTCCGCCCCAGCTTATCAAAGCTACGCGTCGACCCAACACGGAGGTTATGGAAAATCCGGTGGAGCTTCATCATACTCCAGTTACCAACACGGTTCTTCAAACAGCGCCTACTCGCAAGGAGGTTACAAAGCTGCTGAAGGCGGTTACAAATACGAAAGCGGATTCAAGCCAATTCCCAAACCCTACCAGCAGTACACTTATGAAGCTAAGCCTCTTCAATACGGCGGCTACAACAAACAAGGAGGCTACGGCTCATCTTCCTACTCAAGCTACTCATCCCAGGGAGCTTACGGAGGTGCTGACCTCAAGAAAAACTCCTACGAAGTGAAACAAGTTTCCCACTACTCTTCCCCCCACAAACCGTACGAACCTCAACAATCCTACTACAAACCTGAACAACCTTCGTACTACAAACCCCAACCTCAGTACAAAGCTGAACCCTCGTACAACAAACCAGCGCCTGCTTACCAAGGCTCAGGCGATGCCTACTCCAGTGTGAAAATCGATACGTATGGAGCCAAAATTGCCACCAAAATCAATCATGTCGTCCCCCACAGCCCTAGCCACTACTAAGCCAAATTAATTCAGTCTGAATTCTTATGTAAAGTGTATAGTCTTTTTGTACTTTTGTATTTTTTTAAAATAAACGATAGCGCTTTTGCTGAACAGGTACTTTTTAGTTGATAACCTCTTCAAGATGTTCACGGGGAAAAGAACAAAAGGCTGTTGTTTCGACAAAAGGCTTGCGGAACTGTAAATCACCATCAGACATTTTCTAAGTGTTTGTACTGAAAAGTGCTTATAAGCTATAGGAATATCTGCGAAATGGTTGGGTAGTGGGAGAGTGGACTTCGATCTATAGAGAGTAACGTCTATAAATATTTGGTACTGAAATTAATAGCGAGAGAAGGTGAAAAGGGTGAACATGACGTAGGGCTGTTAATTGTTGGCCGATTGAAATTGTCGTTGTCAATAAGAGGGTTTCTGAGACTTCGTCACTGCCCTCATATGTTAGGAAACGGAAATCCATATGTTTGGCAGGTGAGTCCCTGAGTAGTGGGTGGAAACTTGGAGAACCTCAGGGAGGGCAGGAAGTCCAAACGGTCTTGTCCAGGGAGGAGGAAAAGCCGTAAATGCCATCGAAAGACAATTCTGGCCTTAAGGGTTGTTAGACTTGAACATGGTACCGCGGGAAAGCACAGCCCGCGGCCTTCCGCCCGTGTATTATGGGTTAGGGCCACTATAGGTGGCTGCCTCTGCAGGGCAAGGCCTGAAAATGCTGGAAAATGCGCTTGCCCTGAGGACATCGTGGTGGAATGGAGTACCTGGAGGGTAGTTCCCCCATCCCAAATTTCGTTTTTAAACTGCGGGGTCTGAAGGAGGAGGGACCACTCCCCGAGGTATCCCCAAATGCAGAATCGTAACTATCGCCTTTTAGACTGAGGGCACAAGCTTCAATAAAACTTCACGTACCATTTATGCTTGACCCTCCTCCTTTTTCATCAGATTTACCATTATGAATTGAGGTTACGAATTAATTGCCCCCAAACAATGACTGGTATTCAATAAATTTACTAGCTTTGGCAAGACAAATTACAGCTGTACGATGAAGTTGATGGTGCAGTCTACTACGTAACTTAGCTCTCCAGTTGAACACTTTCAATACCAGAGCCAAATGTTCACTATAGCATATCCTGTATAATACGAAACGTTTTTGGCTACAACCCCTTAAAATCAGCACAACAGGATACGATTGAGTAAGAAGTGATATTGAATCGTATTGATTCAGGCGTTGTGTCTTCACATTTCAACTAACGATCGATCGATTTCTTATCAAACATTTTCCTCGATGTGTCAGCTTTTTTCTTTTTTCCCTGAGCCCAGAGTTGAGATTCTTTTTAAACGTTGTCTGAAACGCGTCTATTATTCTGTATCTTCTTGATGCAAAAATAAGCCGTCTATAGTCGTCGGAACCACAGAGGAACCCCGCTGTAAAAGTACACGGCGATAGGAAGCTTGAGGATGGTCACACTTTAAACAGTCAATGACACGGAGTAGATTCTATACTACTAATAAAAAAGTTCTGTTTCTGATTTCTCCTTTTCTTTAGAAGAGTAAGTAAAACCTCATATACTCGTCGACCTGTGAGGGCCGTTTGGAAGAATTTTTTATTCTTGGGGTCAGGCTGAGGTTCGGCGAATTCCTTACCTTGAGAACGTAGCCGGGAAGAATTCGCCAGTGTTATATTGTTAACAGAGGTATTTCTTTGTTTAGCGAACGATCACCCTTACCCCCAAGAAAACGACAGGAACTTCCCTTCAAGTTGTTAATTACCGAGCTACACTATTGAAGTGTAGAGCCTCCGTAGACCAAATGCACTACTTCCGTGGCGCCTTTAATTTGTATTTATCGCCAATAAAAAGACAAGAGGTGAAAAGGTCTCTCATTTCTTCCCTTCGATTTTCCCTTAATACGAGTTTTAAGGCTTGCCAGTATTACGCTCTGCAATAGTGAGGAGGTTTTTGGTGAGAAAGTCTTTTTCGCGGCTATTCGTGCCTTTTCATTCTAATTCTAAAGCCTCTGTCCCCATAGGAGGTGAACTACCCTTAAAGAGCTTGGCGATCGTTTTTCACCCTTAAATGGTTCTAGCGGAAGTAGTATGGTAGCTGCCAAAAGGTTCTAAGCACCTGCTAACAATTTGTACTTTTTGAAAAATGTGAATAGTGAACAGCTTGTTTTTGTCACTGTAATGATTCATGAAAACGAATCTAGACGACGAATGGAAGTGTGCCTCTACTACAAGTGGGTGCTGTTAAATTGGAAAATCGACTTTTTTCACAACCTTCATTGATTTTATTGGGGTTTATCCTAATGATCTCATGCCTTGAGGAACCAGGGCATTGGAAATTTACGTGGCAGCCAATGTGATTTTTACTTTCCGGAAAGTATAGTAATCGTGTCAAAAAAAATTTGGGTTTTCTTCAGATTTTTACGTTTTGAGACCTACTGAGTAAAAAACCTAATTTCGGCGCGTGGTCCGTGTGTCTGTAGTTTGATTTACGGGAGAACGGCTGAACCGATTGAGCTGGTTCTTTTTTTGTTTTGTTCGTCATTTTTTGTAGACACCAAAATAAGGTTATGGGTGATTTCGGTCGACGGGAAGGGGGTGTGGGTGGGGGACGAAAATGTACAAAAAACTAGGGTTTTTCGTTTTTTTTCTCGGAAAAGAGCTCTAACGATTTTGATTAAACTTTCAAATTATTTTCTACTAATCAATACCTAACTTTTCTTTTCCATACATAGCTCCATGAGAATACGGTGAACGGAGATAAAGGTCTATGAAGCAAAAATAGGTTTTTTACGCTTTTTGGCAAAACGGCTTCAACGATTTTCACCAAACTCTCAGAATGTTTTCGAATAGTTAATACCCACATATTGTTTTCAATAAATGTTCCTCTGACAGCCCATTGAACAGAGATAAAAATGAAAGTGTGTCGAAAATAACGTTTTTTCGAACATTTCCGTAAATTCCAGGGTAAGTACTTCACCAGATGTGATCAATCTTACAGAGTGTCTTTTAGCCACCCATACCCACATTTCGTTCTGTGTAATTATTTCTGTATGTATATGTGGAACGGAGATAAGCCAAGTTAACTCAGAAAAGGAGATTTGTCGAATATTAATTCCAATTTCACGGTATTCCAATTTTCTCAAAAACGGCTCTAACGATTTCAATAAATCTTATGGAGTACTCTCAGCTAACTAGTTCCTACATTTTGTTCTTCATAAATGTTTATGTGGAAATGCGTTGAATGAAGATATAGCCCCTGCATATATAGCTAGTGTTCAAACTTATAAGGGGGGGGGGGGCGCTCGTTATTTGTAAGTTCCTGTTTACGTAAGTCTATTGTTCTGGATGATAGGGAAAACATTGTGAAAAAGTTAGCCAAAAAAAACCACAATTCATTGGATTCCATAATTTCGGAGTACGTCCCTAATAATTTTTGTAAACGACGTTGATCTACCATTGTGTAAGTAGCTTATTGAGCTACTTGTTGAGCATGGGGTTTTTTGTTGGGAAGACGAATTAGAATTATGAGAAAAACATGAGGTGCGCCGCACAGCACAACTTTCCTTAGCTCTACGTTCACTCGTGTTCATGGCTTTTTCTACTAACTCTATTTGGAGGAAACTGGCAGAAGTGATTGGCGTACTGCCAACGGATCGTACAATGTCCTGCCATAACAGAATCCCTCGGTCATGAATAAAGTCGGAGGTAGAAGGTATTTGACGATAATATACACCACAACTGAGGTCGTTAGCAAACGAGGGAAGTGAGCGTGTGATTGCCTCCCATTCGTGTACAACATTATCAATACAATTTTTAAGAAATTTGTTAAACAAGTTTCCTCGTCGATTCATAAAAAGTTGACTGTAACAGCTCAGAAATTGATTTTTACGCGCTTGACCTTTGAAACTTTTTTCTCAAAAACGGCTATAACGATTTTGATTGAATTGTTTATATTGATAGCTCTCAATAAGGCAACTATACTATAAAATTCCCATCCGTGGAACAATGACGAAAGCAGCACAATAAATTACCAAACATTTCGACGAAAATTGATTTTAACGCATTTTTTTTTTTCTTATATACTCCGCTGAAAGGTTACTAGGATATTCAGAAAAATTGACTTCATTCAAGAACCTACACGATAAGATATGAAGGAGCTGCTCCAGAAATTCCAGAATTTCAACTCCTACCGTTTCACTTACGAAGATCTCTCTGAGTTTTTACCCGGTACTCCTGGAAGAGTGATTATAAAGGTTCTGAATAAAAAGATTTGAGACAATCTTCTAATATTCCTGGCATCGTTGCGTTTCTCCGTGACTTGCTATTGTTTTACGAACGTCCCCGTAGAACATAAATGAAGTGCGAAGTGTAAATGCTGCGTTCAAATGATTCAATCCATTACGCCAGAAATATTTAGAGAATGATTAAAGTCTTTCCCCTTCAAACAGCTCCTCCCGAGATGCGTTTCATCACGAATTAGGGTTTTTCGGCGAAGTTCCCGAAGTTACTTCAACCACTCAATACTCGTATTTATTACGCGAGAGCAGGTTTCCTTTGCCGAATTTGAAGGTAGCGCTCTTTTTGTCGGACGAGTTCTTTCGCTCAGCTGCTCTTCGTGTTAACCATTAAGTCAGTCGCGGTAATTTTATATGGGGCGTTTTCAGGGAGGGCAATATTTTTTAACGTTGCTGAATTCAGAACATTTTTTACTTGAACTCCTTTATCACCGCGTTATCTAATACAAGCGATCTTGTTCCTTTCTGTAGACGGATTCATGGTATATTACGTTCCAGAACTCAAAGAAGGATAACACTATTACAATAGGTTGATGATAAAAAGTGAGTTTTCATCAACGCACGATTTGACTCGCTGACCTTGTGAGATCTCTGTGCAATGGTCACATACACGTTGCAGAGGTGATATTTGGGGACGTATCAATAGAAGGTAGAACTTCTTTTTTACTTTCCTTGGCTCTACATAGTAGAAAGGAAAGTTATGTAATCGGCTGAAAAAAAAAATTTTCTCTTCAGATCTATACGTTTCAGACCCCCCTGAGTCCGAAAAACACTATATGTGCTGATGCAAACGCCAGATCACCATTGTGGGGATCCCCAACCCTGGATGGGGCGGGCGAGGCGTATATAGAGCTGCTCACCAGGTACAACTTGGTTGTTGCCAACGACCCCATGACTGAGGCGACCTATGATGGCCCGGGAGGAAGGTCGTGTATAGACGTCACAGCCGTGTCCCACACCCTGCTACTCAAATTGAAGGGTTGGCGAGTCGTACCAGGTGCAACGCAGAGCGATCACATGGTTATTGACTTTGCCATTACGGATGATAACATCCTCTGCAAAGACACGCTTGAAAAGCGATTCCGCACAAAAAATGCTGACTGGCCGCAATTCTTTAGGGTACTGGAAGGTGAACTGCGTGCCGCAGACACCGACCTAATAGTGCAAGCATCCACACCTGAAGAGGTGGACAGCAAAGTGGACACATTTACCACAGCACTGCACTCTGCTGGGCTCTCTGTACTTGGCCAACAGAAGCACAGGGCGATCAAAGTCCCATGGTGGACTGAGGAACTTAATCCCCTCAAGCAAAGTGCAAATAGAGCCAGAAGGATGTACCAAAACACTCGTGACCCTGATGCCAGAGCAACACTCCGAACTGCCTTCATCCAAGAGAAGAAGGCCTTCCACCGCGCCATCAAACGAGCCAAACGGCAAGGCTGGCGAGAATTTTTAGGAAGCGGAGAGCTCTGAGAACCCTGGGGCAGACACTACAAGTCCTCCATAGGAAAAGCAAATGTAGAGCAGGTCTTGGCTGCGATGCAAAATGAGTCAGGCTGGGCCTGCGGTATCGAACGTTCACTGGAAACCCTCCTTGAGAAGGCGTTCCAGATGACCAACTAGCTCGAGACACTGAAGCCCAGAGGGCAGCAAGGGAGCTGATCATGGACCCTCGAACGAGCCCGAAATCCCATTGTGGACAACAGGCGACCTCGGCAGGGCTCTTGCGACCTTAAAGCCCAACAAATCTCCTGGGCCAGATAAAATGAAAGCAATATGCTAAGGAAGGCTGAGCGGACAATCTCAGCGGTCTCCTTAATTTATTTAATGACTGTCTGCAGGTCGGACAGTTCCCACTCAGTGGAAGTCTGCGCGCGTTGTCACTCTTCAAAGGGAGGCGACCGCAATCAGTCAGACCCGCGATCATGGAACCACTCAGCCTTCTTTCCATATTAGGCAAAACACTAGAAATCTTGATGTTGCAGTCCCTCGAAGAGTCTTTGGCCGCAACCTCACAGGCAGGCAACACGGGTGTACCAAAGGAAGACACGCAGGATGTCATTGTCGAGATTCGGCGTGTTTCCCTGCTGGCACCGGCTAAGTACGTCGTAGCAGTTCTGATTGACATCAGAGGAGCGTTTGACAACCTTTGGTGGCCAGCGCTCCTTAATGAACTCAAAGGTAGGGAATCCCCGCAACCTGTACTCGCTCGTCAGAAGTTACCTGACAGACAGAACTGCTACGATCGAAAGTAGGCATGTCTCCGTCCGGAGAAAGATTGAGAAGGGGTGCCCACAGGGCTCGGTCCTAGGACCAGCACTCTGGAATGCCTTCTTCGAAGGTCTTCTCAGGAAACTCATGGAGACTGACTGCAAGCCGTACGCCTATGTGGATGACTTGACTGTGCTGATCTTTGCAGAGTCAGTCCGCCAAATTGAAGAAAAAACCCACCACGTGCTCCGCACTGTCAACCAATGGTGCGAGCACGTCAAGATGCAGGTGGCTGAGGAAAAACCCAGCTAATCCTCTTGAAGGGAAAGTGAATAATCCACCCACAATACGCTTTGGCGGCCACAGGCTCCTTCTTGAAAAGCACGTCAAGTATTTAGGAGTGAATATAGGTGAGAGGTGGGGTTTCAGCCAGCACCTCCAAGTCCCTTAAAGGCATTACCATTGCAAGGTTTGCCTCACTGCGTGCCATTACTAAGGCCACTTGGGGTGTGTGTTGCCACGACACCATCCTCATGTATAAGGCCATCTATTTAGGTGTGATTGGCTACTGCCCCGTTGTCTGGGGTAGCAAACTAACAGTCAATCAACAGACTATTGACCCAATCCCAGAGAGCTGCGCTCCTGTGGATCACCAAGGCCTACAAGACTGTATCAACGGAAGCACTCCAGGTGATCACTGGTCAGTTACCAGTTGATTTGGCTGTTGAGTGCATGATTGGCAAGTGGAGAGTGAAACGGGAGCTTCCCCCGCTTTGGGCTGAACTCCGTGCGGATCTCACCACAGAACAGAAACTTGCCGCCATCGATGAATGGGCTCTAGAGAAATGGCAAGCGAGATGGGAATCCTCGTCAAAGGGACGTGATACGTATGAGTTCTTCCCCAACATCCGTGAACGTCTTTCTAAAAAATGGGTTGAGCCAGACCACTGGACGAGCCAGTTCCTCACGGGACATGGTGACTTCAATGCGCGGCTCCACTTCTTTTCTCTGAAAGACTCTCCATTATGCACGTCTTGTGCCTCCAGTGCGGAGGAAACAAGAAACCATGTGCTGCTCCACTGTAGTTTCTACAACAGTGAGCGACGGTTGTTGAGAGGGCAAACGAACTTAGCAGCTTTGACTGCTACAAAGGAAACCTATAACCATTTTGCAAAGTTCGCAAAGAAGGTAATGGCTAAGAAACGTGGTTATAGTTGATCAGTCCTTTTGAAACTTGCCACCCAAGTAAACAGTAAGATTAGGTAGGCACCAGATTAAGAACTACTCCCAGATGGTACGGGATTCCTCAGGTGGTCACCTCCGCGCGGTAACACACGGGCAACAGCTCTCTACGGTGAGACTGGCTAACGACCACATACCTGCCGTACCTCCACAGGTCTGAGTTCGGTGGATGCTGCAGGGGCCGGCCTCTTGCATATTAGCGAAACCGCAACTTCTATGACTGATATAACCCTCGTCGAGGGTTTAGGTACAGTCATGAAATAAAGAAACAGATCTGTGTGTGTGTGTGTGTCTGTGAACGATTTTTAGAGAGAACCACCCGTACCAAATCCACTCAAACTTGATATCACGCCCGCAGGTTACTATGGGACGCCAAAATAAGGGTATGAACGAAATCCATCGAAAGTTAACTATAGTTATCATAGTGATCAAAACACCAAATATTTTTTTTCTCAAAAATGGCTCTAACGATTTTGATTGAACTTTTTATATTGATAGCTCCCAATATGGCAACTATACTGTAAAATTCTCAATTGTGGGAAAATGACGAGAGCAGCACAATAAATTACCAAAACTTTCGACGAAATCGAATTTAGCGCGGTTTTTAGAGAAAACAACCGTACCAAATCAGCTGAAACTTGGTGTCTAGCCTACAGGTTACCATGGGACGCAAAAATAAGGGTATGGGCAAAATCCACAGAAAGTTAACTATAGTTATCATAGTGATGAAAACACCAAATTTTTTTTCTCAAAAACGGCTCTAACGATTTTAATTAAATTTTTTATATTGATAGCTCTCAATAAGGCAATTATACCATAAAATTCCCATTCTTGGGAATTCCCAAGAATAAAGACGAGAGCAGCACAATAAATTATCAAACTTTTCGACGAAAAGCGTTTTTGCCGCGGTTTTTTCCTTTTAAACCCCGCTGGAATGTTACTAGAATGTTAAAAAAAAAGTCGTGTTGTAGTCCAATCCAATACCTATATGGTAAGTGTTTAAAAACGCTCATGAGATACATGGGGCTCACTCCAGAAATTCCTGAATTTCAACTACCGCCGTTTCGCTTACTACCAGTCCTAAACGTTTTTACTCAATAACTCTGCAAAAGTAATTACTATCCTTCTTCGCTTTTTGCTACCGTGAAATGTTGTTTGAACAAGTTCAAATGAACTGAGTGGTAAATGAATTGATTAAGTAGACAAAGATATATAGAAAGTGAATTGACGTAGAGCTAAGGAAAGTTGTGTGTTGGAACGCACCAAGTCGGATTTTGCGGACGTTGTTTTTCTTGAAGGTACCAAGTATGGCTTCACTATAGATCACTATACCGCGTTAGATTACAACGTATAGGTCGGGGGTTAATCCTGAGAAATAATGCACTCAGCTTGGCGCCGTTCTATCGCGGTTACGATGGCACAAGTGTAAGGTACGGGACAGCAGATGTATTGCAGTTTCGCGTTCCAACTAGAACAATCTTCAAGATGTTCATTGCCCACGTCCTCCTCTGGAGCCAATTTTCTTGGATTAGTCCACTTGGAGATTAGTTGGACTTTGGGAGATACCTACAGAAAGTATTGGGAACTGCTAGTCCCTACCAGTCTGCTGTGATGGTGCAGGGTACGATAGAAGCTAAGTGCTGAAGAGATCTCTGTCAACTGGATGGTTCCAGAAAAAGGTGTTTTCATACTATTCTAATCATTTTAATTGAACTGACAACACATCGTTCATAAATTACAATCCATTCGATCTCCATAAGTATCAACGCATCAACAACGGTGGGAATTACATTTTTTCCGAAACCGGCGATAACAATTCCATCGCATTCGTAGGGCACCTGTATTATGCGAATACATCCAAATAGTACGTAAATTTATATCTCATAATTAGATTTATTTTTTAATTTGGTCAGTAACCGTGTCAAAAAAAAAAGTTGGGGTTTCTTCAGTTCTTTACGTTTTGAGGCTTACTGAATCCCAAAAACCTAATTTCGGCTCGTGATCCGTGTATGTGTGTGTGGCCGTAGTTTGATTAGTAAGAGAACAGCTGGACCTATTGAGCTGGTTCTTTATTTGTTTTGTTTATTACTTTTTGTAGACGCGAAGGTTATGGGTGATTTCAGCCGAAGGGAAAGGGTGGTGAGGGGCGAAAATGTGCCAAAATCTAGAGTTTTTCGCATTTTTTTCAAAAATGGCTACAACGATTTTGATTAAACTTACAAATTATCTTCTACTAGTTGATACCTAACTCCTTTCTTCTCCAAAAATATCTCCATCTAAATACTGTGAGCTGAAATATAGGCTTACGAAGCAAAAATAGGTTTTTTTACGCTTTTAGGCAAAACGGCTTCAATCATATTCACCGAACTCACAGGGAGTTTTCAAATAGTTAATACCTATATATTGTTTTCAATAAACGTTCCTCTGACGGTTCAGTGATAAAAATGAAAATGTGTCGAAAATAATGAACATTTTTGTAATTTCTCGAGTAACTACGTCGCTCAGTTCAAACTGGAAGAGGCAGTAGTCCTTGCTACCGACGTCATGTCAGAGCGAAAGATCTTTCGGCTGCCATTCAGAGTCAGTATCCACTCGCGGGAACGATGGGAGCAGGAGACGTTCCGGACCGAGGTGGGCGCCCTGCGGTGGTACACCGATGGTTCAGTCATGGTAGGCAGAGCTGGACTGGGCATTGTTGGGCCCAACTACAGTCTGGCTAAGCCGCTGGGAGAGTACGCCACCGATATTCCAAGCTGAAATCCTAGCTATAAAGATCTGCGCGGAAGACATCCAGTCTAAAGGACTCAAGCAGCTCGGCGCCCACAATAGGCTTTCCCTCATCTGGGTGCCGGCTCACAGGGGGCATGAGGGCCATGAAAAGGCTGACCACCTTGCGAAGAAGGGTCACCTGAACCGTTCGGTGGCCCAATGGGAGATACAGGAAAATAGCGCCCATTGGCATCGCCAGCCACGACTTAGACAATCGAAAAGGCTTGTTACGCCTTCTGGTCCAAGGGCAAAGGCGATGCTGACACTCTCCAGGAGGGATCTGAGGGTCTTGATTAGCTTCCTCACCAGACACTGCCCACTCAGGTTTCACCTCAACAAGATGGGCATCTCAGAGGCGGTGAAAGCAGACTTTGCAGTGAGGAGGATGGACAGTGGAGCACATCCTATGTGAATGCCCTGCCTTAGCAGTCAAACGCTTTGAATATTTTGCACAGGGGATTATTGAGCCTCATATGATAGCGGAATCTGCGGTGAAGGACATACTTGGCTTCATAAAGGGGCCGGGTATGTACGACGTCTTCTACTAAGGAAGGGCCTGTGTCACAATAGGCCCACGTGTGGCCGCAGTGACAAAGGGACCATGCCCTCGGGGGGAAAAAAAAACTACGTCGTTGGATTTCATTAGTCTTATGGAGTGTCTTGTAGCAAACTATCCCCATATTTTGTTCTCCGTAACAATTTCTGTATGTACATATTGAACGGAGACTTAAGCCATGATAGCTCGGAAAACGAGATTTTTTGAATAACGATTTCGGTCACACTCACAGAATACTCACCTAACTAGTATCTACATTTTGTTCTGCATAAATGTTCTTGTAGAAAGGCGTTGAACGAAGATATGTAGCAGGTCGTCGAATTTACGGGAGTTGCTGAAAGTTGTGTTTTGCTATGCACCAGATATTTCGATGTACTGAAAAACGGGGTCTATGTTAACAAATTATTTTTGGAGAAAACGGTTAATCAGCCGTACGTCACGAATGATACCTTGAGAGTTAATTCTGCGTTAAATCAAATTGCAGGGTCGCTCGTGCTTTTCGCGGAGTAATTTCTTTACCTCGAAATTCCAAAGACTATTTAGCATTCAAATGAGCCAATCGACCGAAACACCCTGATTAACTTTTTTGTGCGCTACTTGAATCGTTCCGAGACCGAAAATTTTGCGTATCTTACGTAAAAATACTCAAACGGGCGACGGTGAGGGATTGACGTCTGCACCAGTGTAGAGGGGGTACCGGCGTGAAAGTGAAGGGGGTTGAATATTTCGCTGTTATCTTGACCGGCTTTTTCTCGTATATATAGATCATTCGGCCAATGTCTGGTCAGTCAGTGCTCACCCAACTTCACCCTAAGTCCACCATGTTCAAGGTACGCTCACTTCGAAATCGTGAACGATCTCAGGCTAAGTATCTACGTTATTTTTCGCTGGAGTAAAATCACAAATGAAGCGTGGAAGTGTGGGGAGAAGGAAAGAAATCTTAATAAAACAAACATTTCAATTTAGTAATTTCGTGGTATTATTAAATTAAAACGATGAATTTTTACAACAGCAATTTTCTCCAAACCTAATGAGGTAGGTACAAGTGAATAAAAAAAAAAGAGGTGCGCGTTACTCAACTTTCCACACCCCACGTAAATTCGATGGTACCCTATACAACACGTCCGTCTTTACATAAAAGAGCATAAACAACCAAATGTAGATCACAATTGTTGCAGCTATAAACAAAGATAGAAAACTTTTTAAATTTCTGGAACGTTCGAATAATCTCAATTTCTGGCGTTTTTGCCAATAACGTCCACGTACCGCCGGGGGGAATGGTTATGGAGAACAAAATGTAGGTGCGCAATGATTAAACGTAAGGTGACAATTTGATCCAAATCACTCCAACGTGAACTGCGAAGAATTTGAAAGCGTTACTTAAAAGCACCTTTTTAGTATAGCCAATAGATTGCCGGAGTTGGAAGCAACATATAGGTGTTGAATAGTTAACGGCACGCTGTTTATTAATTAACATCGTGTGTGCTATTTTTGAGAAATATAACACGTTTGTGATACGCTTTATGCCAAAAAATTGTAAAAATAGCATTCAATCGGGTTACTTGTTAGTTCTTTTCTCTGACTGTCCAGGTATTTTGACTTTAAATACTGATCGCACGCAAAATTAAAGTACGCCCTTTCGGAACTCGGCTCGTCAATCTGTCAATTTCTTCAGGTCGCCCAAGAATAATAATGCCGCTTGGAAATGAAACTACACATCCGCATAAAAATACGAAACAAAACGTGCAAGCTTGTCAAGAGTAAGGCTCATAAATCGGTAACTGTCTAGGGAAGTCAATCCTCAAATCATCTGTAGGTTTCAGCCCCGTGATTAGCGATGTGAACAGGAAAGTTCTGTAATAGGCTGGCATTTTTTTTAGGTGTTTCATAAAATCGCAACTCTTGAGTGGAAAGCATCGGGGAAATTCAGCGTGTGCAAAGAGAGGAAAGGGCTAAACCTAAACGGCTCAAATTATGTATTCAAACTCTGTATAAACACGGAAGTAACAATTTGGTTTGGATCGAATTGTCAATAGTTATCGCAGTTATGTAAACCACAAATATTTGTCTTTTTCACAACTGTCTCTAACGATTTTCATCACATTCTTTGTTTGTTCGCAAGTAAAATTTTGTTCTTCTTAAAGGGGCATTTAAAAAAAGATTTTCTTCACATTTACAATTGAAATTTAATAACGAACTTTAGAGACTGTAAAGATTTTACAAAGTAATGGCAGAGGGGGACTAGTTACGGACAGAGAACACGCACGAGTAGAGCTCGGAAGGGGGTACTTATACTTTTTTACTGCTCACACAGCGTCTTACCTTCTTAGTCATCCTTTTACTTGATGAGTACACCGTTTATAATGACATAAGTTAAATTTATTGTCTCACGAATTTTTAATTCATCCGAAATTGATGAGACACAATCGTGAGGAATCCAGATTCATGAAATAATCACGTTGACAGTTCACACGTACACCACCTACCAGATAATTATGGGAAACCGCAATGAATTACTGAATCACACATTTGCGGGTTTGTGCCCAACGTTTTGCCACTGTTCGGCACTATTTTCATGGATAATCGACCACATTGCTGTAGATGATTTTCAATCGGGGGTTTATTAATCCCACTTGGGCTCAAGCGAGTGATTGGTGGGGAGGGATGGGTGGTATTGTGTGATAAGCCCCTCTTGATATATTTTTATCTCAATGTCTTCCTCTGTCTCTAAAGGAATTTTCAAATAGCGTGTCAGTTTTAACAAAATAATTTTTTACATGCCATGGTGAGATTATCAGCGTATTTTTACTCGCATAATTCCATGCAAAGCTTACTGAATTTTTGTTAATCATAACTACATAGTCTAAGTGAGTTATCACGAACACAGCAGTAGACGAAGCTTCTCATGAGTGAAAGAACGACTTCTAGTCATAAACAAGTATTGTATTCGTAAATCAGTCTGAAGAATGCTAGAAATAACGATCTTGAAGGCCTACAGTTATCCCAGTTTAAGATTCTCCTGCTGGATATTGTTGTAGAAATTGAAACCCTCCGATAATTATACATCAATTTCAACGTAACCTTCACCTAGCACTCAATGTGGAAGTCTAACATCACGATTTTACTTTATTTTTGTTCATCTCATTTCAGCTACTAGTGTTAGCAGCAGTCCTAGTCGCCATTGAGGCGGTGGCTCCATATCACGAGGGAGGATACAACCCACACTATGAGCAGCAGTCCTACAAAGGTGGTTACGAAGAGAAGGAACACTACGAAGAGCCCCACTATTCCTTCGAATACTCAGTCAACGACGCTCACACTGGTGACTACAAAAGCCACCACGAAGAGAGGAAGGGCGAGCACACTCAAGGAGTCTACACACTACATGAACCCGAAGGTGGCGAACGCACTGTTGAGTATGTCGTCGATGGTAAATCTGGATTCAACGCTAAAGTTCTAAGGAAAGGTACCAACCACAACTACAAAACGTCAGGACACGGCTATGGATCGGAAGGTGGTTATGTCAAAGGTGCCACAAGCTACGCTAGTTTGAACACCAAAGGAAACCTTGACGGAGGCTACAAGCAGAACGAGTATGGACACGGTGGATACCAACAAAGTCAGTACAACCAAGGTTACAAGCAGAATGACTATGGACATGGCGGTTCTTCTCTTTCATACTCTTCAGCGCTGAACAGTGGTTACAAACTTGGGGGAAACAACGCCTACCAGTACGGAGGACAATCTCAAAGCTACGGCAAACTCGGTGGAAGCTCTTACCAAGGTGGATCTGACTCGCATGCTAGCTACTCTTCTCATGGAGGATACGCCCCATCCTCTGTCTATCAAGGTTATGAGTCCCAACAAGGAGGACTTTCTCAAGGATACGGAAAATCGGAAGGTTCTTCGTCGTACTCCAGCTATAAACTTGGTTCTCAGAATGGCTATAAATCTTTAGATCACTCTCACGAAAACTACGTCAAACATGGAGACAATGCTTACAAGGGAGGATCCAGTTCATTTTCAAGCTACTCTTCTCACGGTGGGTACGCCCCAGCTGCTGCTTACCAAGGCTATGTGTCCCAACACGGAGGTCTTTCACAAGGATACGGAAAATCTGAAGGTGCTTCTTCATACTCCTCCTACCAACAAGGAGCTCAAAACGGTTACAAACTCGGAGGAAATTCTGGATACCAATATGGCGGCCATTCGCAAGAAAACTACGTAAAACACGGTAACAGCGGGTACAAAGGAGGCGATAGCTCTTACTCCGGCTACTCATCCCACGGCGGATCTCAATCTGGAGGATACGCCCCTGCTTCCGCTTACCAACACGGTGGGTATGGAAAATCAGAATCTTACTCCAACTACCAACAAGGCGCTTCGAGCAGTGCCTACTCTCAGGGCGGGTACAAATCTAACGAAAGTGGCTACAAATACGAAAGTGAGTACAAGCCACAGCAACAATACGACGGCTACAACAAACAATCCGGTTATGGAGCATCCTCCCATTCCAGCTACTCATCCGGCGGAGCTTACGGAGGCAAACAATCCTTCGAAGTGAAACACCAACCTCTCAAATACGACCTCGCCTACGCCAAGGAACCATCCAACTACAAAAGCGAAGAGCCCTCCTATTACAAACCCCAGCCCCAATACAAGTCGGAACCTGCCTACAAACCCGAATCTTCGTACCAGGGCTCCGGCGACGCTTACTCGAGCGTGAAAATTGACACGTACGGTGCCAAAATCGCCACCAAAACTTACCACGTCGTGCCCCACAAATCTGGCTCGGGTCACTATTGAAACAAGTCATTCAAGTCTGAAATCTAGGATTTCTCGAAACTATGTACAGTCTTTTTTATACGTCGTATTTTTTATACTTTTATAAATAAATGTTTTAATTAAATTGAGGAACAAAATTATTACTAAAACCCACTTATTTGGGACTGACAGAAAAGCTCACTGAGCAAAGGGAAATAATAAGCTGGTGGTGCTCAGTTGATTCAGGCAGGAGCCCGCTTTGCCACCCATGAGCTGCATTAGCGTGAATGATACAAACGATCCAAAGTCAGGCCTGTTGAGTCGAAAAGGCCTCCTAAAAAGATGTTAACCCCACAGTTCTTCTTGCAGCATCCTACACAGTTGTACACAGCATTGCTACAAAACCTCGAGTCCAAATTTCTGTTGAACGGGTTGAAAATGAGGGAAGTTCGTGCACCAGTTGACCATGGCACGAACAAACTTTGCGGCATCTCCAGCTCAAACATATTCATAATATAGGAAGATGATGTTCTCGTAAGAAGAGCCTATATTTTGAATATACCCAATATCTGCATAAAGTGAAACAATTGATAACACGCGAAGCCCTTACTTCTCTCTAAATAATTTCAAAATTAAAAATTCTGTTTAATAAATCGATACTCTAAGGAACATGAATGGCTTTTCAACTAGTCTTGTATGATGGCGAGGCGAACGAAATATAAATAAATACGCGGGTGGGGGACAGAGGGCTCCCATCCTTCAAATACTATCGTCAATAATACCTTTTATTGTTTGTTACTATCAGATAAATTGTGTGTTTGCCCCTAAAAATAACGATATGCTGTGTAAATGACAACTATTTGAGAATCTTCCGTTCTTTTCTACCAACGAACAGAAAAGCGTGGAATTTTAAGTTGAAAGAATTTGTTCAAAACATATTTTGTAATACGTATTTAAGGCCTCATAGAATTGAGAAATAAGCTCAAATTATTCGGCAATTGCGAAACAATGTTCGTAAATTGAGAGGAGAAAGTGAAACTCGTTGTGAGGTTGGGTTAAACATAGATGTAATATTCAGTTTTGAGAAGGATTATGATTCATGACAATTCCTCAGTGAGTATAGCCGCCCAAAAAATCGTTCTAGGACGACATTTACGGCGGGTCCTGGTATTGTAGTTAGCGAAAATTTGAAGGGATGAAAAACCCCCTAGGCCACTGCGACGTAAATTCCTGACCCCTTTTAGAGACGTCAGAGGGCGATTTAACCAGTCCCATAGCAACCCAACATACTACTAATAAGTCAAAGTTAGAGGTACAACAAATACAGAGACGGAATCAGCACAGTAAGATAGTAAGAAACTGAAACTGTGTTTTCCGGAGCCTACATCAGTAATTTTAAAATAAACGCAAAATAAACTACAGGTACAAAAGAATAGATGACTTCTAGGTACTTTTGCACCAACATTCTAAAAAAATCACTTGATAGCTATACAATTGAAATAATTATTCGCGAACTCTTCCTTTTTGAGTTGAACTGGTGGTAGAGAGATGAGTTTTTGGCAACGCCAATACGATGCCAATGATTATAAATAGGAAAAATGTCGTCCTTTATTGTCACTAGAGCGGAACGTTTGTCGAAACTGGAATCACAGTCAGCACTGCAGGAAGGTGGTCAAAATGTACCAAAAATGAGCATCGCTCGCATTTTTCTCGAGAAAGCTCAAACGATTTATATTAAATGTACATGTATTCCTAAGTGGAAGAGGGTTTATTCCACGTTTTGCTAAAACGGCTTCAACGATGTACATGTCTTAAAATAGTAGATATCAATAAACCGCTCTTCGCGGATGTTACTTTAATCGTTCGCTGAACGGAGGTGCAATCAAAAATGTGTTTTAGAAAACTTTTTATATTTTCCATAATAGTTGACCGAGTGTCTAATCGCGCCCTGTACCCACTGTTTTGTTTGGCGATCCGATCAAACGGATCCGATGGAACGCAATTTTGGCTATTTTGTTGTTTCGTGTCGCTGTTTCGAGTGGTACGAGTCTCAGAGAACAAAGCTCAAAACAGTGAAATCACAGTAATTATAGTATTTCAAAGTCTACTTACTAGTTGAAAGATCTTATGGGACAATACAGCGAACGTGATAGTGTCATCATTTGTACTCCCTTCCGTCTCACTCCAACCATCCGTCAGTTCAACTCGCCACGTCGTGCCAATTGCAAAAAGTCGCCAAGAATATGTCAACTTTCGTCGTTCCGTTAAAGTCAGGTTATGTTTCGTACGATTTACTGGTATTTTTCGATGCCGACTCTCACCCTCGAGCTGCGCAAGAGAACAATAAACTGTTGCGTAATAATTTGCAGCGTTTTTTCAAATGCTGTTCTAACGATTTTGTTCAATAGTCATCAATTCTCTTCAGATATTCACGAATCAAGTGGTCTTTTATGAATGGCGGAATTTACGATAATGAGAACAGCAAAACCAAATCGGCTCAAACTTCATATTTAGCCAGCAGATCGCTATGAGACCTTGATCATAATGATTAAACTGTCAATTTTTTTTTCTCCAAAACGGCACCAGAGAGTGTTGATTAATAATACGACATTACCGTAAAATTATCGTTTGTGAGAAAATGACAAGAGTAGCTTTTAATTATCAAAAATGTCAGCGCAGCTTATTAAAATACATTTCGCACAAGAATTCTCAGAAAAATAAGGGTGGTATTTCAACAAACTACTTATACGCCCAGCGTTTTAATAGCTCTCATTAAAAAAGTGAGAGCAACCTTGGACATTCTGGAATTCCAACTATTCCAGTTTCACTTATAACCATTTCTCAGTTTTTATCCGATAACTCCAAAACAGTACACTCAATTCTTCTAAAAAATCGTTTTGATAGCCTCATAGAGCCCCTGCCCACTGATTGCTCTATAACGGTCGTGGCATGAATATGAGCAACAGAATAGGTGCGAAGTTAGTTCGAATGAACTGAGAGCAAAGTAGATAGGTTTAGTAGCTAAGGCCATGCTGAATGGATGTGGAGCTAAGGGAAGTTGTGCGATATTTGTAATTGGTGCTTAAATTTCGTTCTGTATACGTGTTTCGGTAAAATGATTTGAACGAAGATCTCTGATGTACATGGTATGTATCACCCGAGTTTGTAGTGCTTGGAAGAAAGTGTGTAATGCTTCTTATAAGGTATTTGCCCTGCTTCCATCATCTCCATCTCGTTTTTATCGTAAAGCCCCAAAGAGAGAAACTGGTTGTCTGTGGGCCTAGCGGTGGGATGCACCACGTTCCGTCCATAGCCCCCCCTCCACTCATCAGAGCCGTATGTTGTCAAATCTCTTTCGTCCCTGCGGTTCGCTCCGATTGCCCTCTTTCGGCTCCTTCGCCTATTAATTGGAACGAGCCCCCGTTGGGCAATTAACGGGTCGCGAGCGGCTCCTTCGGTTTCGTACGCAAAATCAGCTTCAAATGGGAGGCCGCTCCCTTCAGGCCGAGCACCTGACGACCGCCGGCTGCACCGCGTTATATAATTTCGGAGCGGAGGAAAAAAGTTGTTTGGGTTTCGACACGTCCTTCAAAACGAGAGCCGGCGGCTCCACAATTTGGCGCACTTTATCGGTCTCTAAGGAATCGGGCCGCCGCCGCGTTTTCGCTTCACCCGCTCGAGAACAACAACGCGACGCGTTTAACGCCCTCAAGTTCCCTCGAGAGGTTCCAACAAATGACTGCTTTTATCCAAATTTATCGCCCTTCAAAATCAACGCGTTTCGTCGTCGGGCGAAGTTTCTCAAGCCGCGCTAAACCACTGATTCAGCGGAACAACGCCTTAACCCAAACTTAACTATTTATTTAAGTGGGTTTAGGGTGTGGGACTTAATTCTGGTAGGAATCATGAGGCAGGGGGAGAGTAAAGGAATTGCCTCAGAGGTAGTGGCCTGTGCGTTCCTTGTGGGAAAAGCTGAGGATGGTAGAAGGTTGGCAAGTAGGAGAAATACAGGGCAGGATTAGCAGGATGAGCCTGGAAGAAGGCAGTCAAGGTTATTTATTATTTTCCAGGGAGCGTGGATCGTCAGTCGTAGAGAGAAAGTATAAGGGTAGTATATGACTGTACCACACTTGGCCAAGATTGCCAAGTCGGAAGTACAGAGTAGCAGATTCTGAGAGGCAGGGTTAGAATCAGTGGAGCACGGTACAGCATACTTGCAAGGCGCTGGCTGTGGTGGGTCTTTCAGAGCGTTTGGCATGCCTCACTTCCAGCAGAATGAGGTTGCAGGGATGGAGCTCAAGACTGTCTTACGCAAGAATGGACATCGCATCAGGGAGCTTCATGAGGCAACAGTTACCACCAGTATTTAAAAAAACGCAGCAAATTATTACACAACGGTTTATTACGGCTCTTGAACAGCTTGACGTAGTCTCAAAAGGCCCATCCCATTCGGTTCAGTATCGAAAAACACCAGTAAACAATACGAAACATGACCGGACTAAAACACAACGACGAAAAATAAATATTCTAGGCGCCCGTAGGCAATTGGCACGACGTGGTCAGTCGAGCTTGGGGGTAGTTTTGGTGTGACGGGAGGGAGGGAGTAAAAAATGATGAAACGATTCCTTTCGCTGTAGTTATTTCAATTAGTAGACTTTGGCTCACTTATGATTTCACTATTTTCGGTCTAGACGCAGTCGTACCTTGTAAATTGTTCCATCCGACCCAGCATCGAAAAATACCTAGAAAACGATACCGAACACGACGTATTTGCGATAAAACTGCGTTTTTGTTAATTTTTTTTCAACGTTTTTTCTCCATAACAACCATGAGCTTCGTCCGATCGGATTGCTAAGCAAGCGGGCACAACTAAATACCAAATGGGATTTTTTAGACCACGTTAAAGGCACAAAACGCCCTGGACGGAACATACTCAAAGTTTTTCTCCGATAACTCTGGACAAATGATTATCCTTTTCAAAAAAATCGGGTGTACACTCTCATTAATTCTCCGTGCGCCAATTGCTCAATAATGGTCTGAGCATGAGTACGAGCAGCAAAATAAATTTCGGATCTGTAAGCGCTACCGCTTTCTGCCCCCGTGAAGTGATGTTTCAAGTGAACGGAGTAAGTAGAATAAGCCGTGAACACAAGTGAATTGACGTAGTGCTGAGGAATGTAGTGTGATGCGGCGCAATTTTCTTCGTTTTTCTTGCTAGCATCGTGACGATGGAGGAGACATTTCAGAACAACACTATTCCCAATTTTCAGTATTACCGTCCACACATATATATTTCGCTGCACACGAACAATCACCGTTGATTCCCTATTCCATTACTTTGAAAAACTCGGATGCTATTGCGCCAAGTGATGCTTGTATAAATAGAGAAGTCTGTTTTATTATTACTTACTTGGGGGTGTTCGGCTTGAGTGAACCAACTCGACTTCATTATCGTTCTTAGACGAAAAATATGGAATTCTTTGAGTATTGAATTCAATTTTGTCGATAGAGCAGTCACTTTGTAGCAAACTGACAAATGCAAAGTAGCCAACAAATGGCTGGCGCCGAAGTATCACATGAAAATTGTGTTGTCTGTAACGAGAGGTTCGAAAAACTAATTAATTAAATCAGCTAGTAGCGTTCCAAAATGTGGTTACTCTTAATTTTATTTTTCCTATGGCTTTTATCGGCCATGCACTAAAATTATTTTGTTGGAAACGCATGTAAATAATTTGTTAGATTGTCAACCCGACGTATTGGTCATGTCAGTGGATTCATAGGAGAAAACTGAACAAAACCTATTGTAGTAACGCTGCCGTAAGTTATCGTCTCACTCTCGTGATGCTCCCACGAATAAATTTGTCCAGAAATGCACAACGGTCCAGTTATTCATTCACATTAAAGAAATAAAAACCATTAAAGCAGTTTTAATGAACTATGTTTAACGAACGCGTGTAGCTAATTTAGTTTAATTTGACTAAAAATATCTGGTGCGTTGCAACACACAACTTTCCTTAGCTCTACGTCAATTCACTTTGTACATGGCTATTTCTACATATTCAAGTCATTTACCACTCAGTTTATGTGAACTAGGTCAAACTACACTTTACGGCATCATGAAGCGGCAGCGATTACAGTTCCAGAATTTATTGTGCTGCTCGTACTCATTCCAGGACCATTATTGAGGAACTGGTACACAGATAATTAATGAGGCTGTAAACACAAATGTTTTGAAGGATAGTAATTACTTATGCAGAGTGATTGGGTAAAAACGTTTAGAACTGGTAGTAAGCGAAACGGCAGTAGTTGAAATTCTTGAATTTCTGCAGTGACCCCCATGTATCTCATGAGCGTTTTTAAACACTCACCCTTTAGGTATTGGATTGAACTACAACAATTTGGACAACAATTTTTTAACATTCTACTAACATTCCAGCGGAGTTTATAAGGAAACACAGCAGCAGGAAGCGGTGGCGCCTAATATTCTGGAATTTATTGTGCTGCTCGTACTCATTCCCGGACCATTGTTGAGCAATTGGTACACAGATAATTAATAAGCCTGTAAACACGAATTTTTTGAAGAAGGATAGTAATCACTTTTGCAGAGTTATTGGGTAATAACTGTTAGAACTGGTGGTAAGCGAAACAGCGGTAGTTGAAATTCAGGAATTTCTGGAGTGAGCCCCATCTATCTCATGAGCGGTTTTAAACACCTCACCATCTGGGTATTGAATTGGACTACAATACCAATTTTCTTTAACATTCTACCACCATTCCAGCGGAATTTATAAGAAAAAAAACCGCGCTAAAAACGCTTTTCGTCGAAAATTTTGATAATTTATTGTGCTGCTCTCGTCATTTTCCTACGAATGGGAATTTTATGGTATAATTGCCTTATCAAAAGATATCAATACAAAAAATTGAATCAAAATCGTTAGAGCCGTTTTGGAGAAAAAAAGTTGGTGTTTTAATCACTATGCTAACTATAGTTAACTTTCGGTGGATTTTGTTCATACCCTCATTTTGGCGTTCCATGGTAACCTGCGGGCGAGATACGAAGTTTGAGCTCATTTGGTACGGTGGTTTTCTCTAAAAACCACTCTAAAATCGATTACGTCGAAAGGTTTGGTAGTTTATTGTGCTGCTCTCGTCATTTTCCCATAGATGGGAATTTTATGGGATAGTTGCCTTATTGGTAGCTATCAATACAAAAAATTTAATCAAAATCGTTAGAGCCGTTTTTGAGAAAAATATATTTGGTGTTTTGATCACTATGATAACTATAGTTAACTTTCGGTGGATTTTGTTCATACCCTTATTTTGGCGTCCCATTGTGACCAGCGGGCGAGATATGAAGTTTGAGCTGATTTCATACGGTGGTTTTCTCTAAAAATCGTTCACAGACACACACATACAGACCATTTTCCCAAATAGTGTTTTCGGACTCAAGAGGGCCTGAAACGTAAAGATCTGAAGAAAACTCAAAATTTTTTTTGTCAGCCGATTACATAACTTTCCTTTCTACTTCGTAGAGCCAAGGAAAGTAAAAAGTAAGTGTGATGTACCACAGTAACACAAAGGTTGGCTGGAACTACAGCTAATTTCTATCAATCGAACGCCTTCTAGGGGCCATTTAATGAATAACGGAACGGAGTCAATAAGTAATAGACAATACTTTGAAGGTAGCGTTTAATTAAAAAAAGATTCTTCCGAATGTCATAATTTATTTGCATTCCGTAAGCGGAAAAAGTGGTTTACCAAGTTCAATAGGTAAAAAAATCACCGCAGTTCAACAGTTTCCACACTGCAAACCAAGAGGCTACCTTAATTCATCCGTTGAATCAACTCGCCAACCACCAGGTACGTGTTTGCTTTAAAAGTAATTCATGTCTGCAAAAGCCTGAGAAAACAGGACCTCTAGGTGCAGCGATGGCTTTTAATGCTCGCAATGAGGTAGTAATGTCATCTCTTCTGAGGGACTTGATGTCGAACAAGTCCTCACAACTTGAAGGGGGTTCTTGATGGCTTATTACGCTAGGACCATCTGGATGCCTTCATGAAGGCAGACACAAAAATCAATCCTGAAGCAGAAAATGATTGAGTTAGATTGGTTGTAATTATTGTTATAAGTTAACGAGTTCAATTCGAAAACAAGTTAGTCTAGAAACGTCTCAAAATTATCATTGGACCTCAATTTTGAAGGGTTAGTAGGTGGAACTAACTGCATCATTCCCAGGAGGTGGGCTGAGATGTGCAGAAACGGAAATTATGCAGCGCAGAAATCAAAGGAATGGCAAGGAACTGGTTTGGATAGCTCTCATAGGGAGACTTGAATCGTTAAAGTAAATTACTGTGTGGTTGAAGTTCTCCGATTTTATTGGATATCAATCAAGGAGCGACCATAAAAGAATAGTTTTTTCAAACAATTCGTTACTAATTGGAAAGCGATAAAGTGATTATTTGACGTCATGCTTCGCTGACACACTTGAGTGCTGAGTTGCAGTACACCTAACAACTCAATAAATACATTTTCGAGCAGCTAATCTTCGTAATGTACGCGGACTACTCACTTGGAGATTCTAATCGCCGTTTTTGAACATATTTGGGCGGGTATTCACGATCTTGACGGAGTTGGGAATCAGTTTGGACAAATCCTTGATTGGCACTAATTTCGAGTCGACTGGTAAGAGCCTCCCTGAAAATGAAGGTGACGACTCAATACAATACTTAGTAAGTTTCACAATTTGACAAAACACACCATTTCTTTAAAAATACATATTGAAGCAGTTTCAGTGAGAATTTTCGAACTCTTTGAGCGTGCACAGTGGAGGAATCTAGGACTTTCTAGGAATTCTCGACATGAGCTGTGATCACGCTTTGACCTGAAAAGCTTGATTGTAAATACACCGTGATAGGCATCTTTCAGATTTTCCCCTCCCTCTTGTTTAACATTGTGTTTATGTACGTATGTAAGTTACACTGGAATATCCAGTCCTGGTGGCAAAGCTTCTAGACCCCCCCCCCCCCCCCAGCAAGACTCGACCAACACCTCAGATTTTCAACCTCACGACAGCTCGCCATGAGTTCAACCAGTGCAACCGTGCATTTCTTAGTATTCACTTTTCATTAAATATCTGTCAGTTTTTGAAAACAAGATTTCTCGCTGAAGAGAAACAGGGTGAGCCAGTTAACGTGTGACACACTTTTCCGACACATTCTTCACTCAACATGCAACAAAAATATCAGGCGCGAAGCAACACACAACTTTTCGCAAACCCCCGTAAATTCGATGACCTGCCGTATATATGGGCGCTTATATCTTCGATTAACGAATTTCTACGGAAGCATTTATGGAGAACAAAATGTAGGTACTAGTTAGCTAAGAGTACTCCGTAAGTTTGATAGAAAGAGTTATAAAGGTTTCTGAGAAAATGGTAAAGACGGTATTCGACAAATCTATTTTTCTGAGCTATCACGGCTTATACGAGGGACGTCCCAAAAGTAAGTTCCGATCATTTGTAAATCCGTGGGAAAATCCCGTAGGGAAAAAATTCCAACAGGGATACTTTGTGTTACAGCTGGTGGCAACACTGAATTTTTCTTATGTTGCTATCACTTGTTGCGGCTTATCAGCACCAGTGTAAACATGGCTGCTACATTGAAAAACCCGTCAAATTGTGAAATCCGTTCGGTGATCCGTTTTTTAGTTTTTGAGAATGTTTCTGTGCCCGAAATTCACCGCAGTCTCTCTTCAGCGTATGGAGAAGGGGTCATGAGCATCGAACCTGTGTGTAAGTGGAAGAGAAGTTTCCTGGAAGGGCGGGAAAGTGTGCACGATGAACAGCGAAGTGGGCGCCCTTCCACTTCTCATGGGGAGGACGCAGTTTCTGCAGTTTGCAAGCTTTTGGAGGAAGATGCGCGCTTTACTCTAAGTGATATTGTCGAGAAAGTGCACAACAAACATCAATTGGCTCGTTCTTCAGTACTCCGAATCATTAGGGAAGATCTCAAGTTCTCAAAAATGTGTGCAAGGTGGGTGCCTCGCCTCTTGACCAAAAATCACCCAACATTTGCTTGGAACATTTGATTGGGATGTTTTCCCCCACCCCCCATACTCTGCAGACCTTGCACCGAGTGACTTTTTCCTTTTCCCCCTCAAAGTCCACCTCGGCGGAAGGAAGTTCCATATGAACGCCGAACTCGAAGCCGCAGTCTCGGAATTCTTCAAACAAAATGACGCAGAATGGTACGACAAGGGGTTACGTAAACTGGCACCACGGTACCAAAAATGCATCGATCGGAATGGCGACTACGTCGAAAAATAAAGTAGATCCGTACCTTTAAGAATAATTTTTTTTTTCAAATTGGTTGAGTTTTCGATTTTTCCCAGCACTTCGTAACTTACTTTTGGGACGTCCCTCGTATCTTTGTTCACCAGATAGATGCACAAATAATTACGGAGAACAAAATGTGGGTATAGGTTGCTAGAAGACATTCTTTATGATCGATCAAATCCAGTGAGCAGTTACTTTGGAAATTACGGAAGCGTTCAAAAAAACATTTTCGTCTCATTTTGATGTTTATTTCGGTTCAATGGGCTGACTGAGGAGCATTTATGGGGAACAATATATACGTATTAACTGTTAGGAAACTTCCTGCGAGTTCGGAGAAAATCGTTAAAGCCGTTTTGCTAAAAAGCGTAAAATCCTATTTTTGCTTAACTAATCTCCGCTCACCGAATTTTTACGGAGATATTTGTGCATAAGAAAACTGACGATTAGAAGATAATTAGAAAGTTTGATTAAAATCGTTAGAGGTGTTTTCGAGAAAAATGCAAAAATCCTAGTTTTGGTACACCTTTGTTCCCCATTCCCCTTTCCCATCGATGGAAACCACACATAACTTTATTTTCACGTATGCAAGCTCAATCGCTGGTGCTTCGGCCGTTCTCCAGCAAACTGAAAGACAGGCACACACACACACACACGCTTTCCGGAATGAGGTTTTTTTTTTTTTTAAATAAGAACCTATGACAAAGTTCTGAAGAAAACTGAACTTTTTTGACATGATCACTATACTCTCCTTACCCTTTGGGGAACAGAAAGTAAAAATCATTATCAACTAATGTCCGATTTTCTTTTGTTACGAAGAGGGTGCTTTCCATCAAATTTCTCCCTAACTATTGAAGTTACTATGAGAACACGCCGCGCAAAAGATCTTTGAATTTTTACGTGTATTCAAACTTTGGTTCAACTTGTATAATGCCGGACAGATCAAAATTCGTAGCGTGTCAACCGAAGTTTGTATTATGTCCTCTAAGAACTAGCGAATGTTTTGGGAATTTTGTCGAAAGTATTTCCAAATTTAGCCTAATCTCACAAACCAGTAAGTAAGAGTTCATTCCATTCAACTCCTACGAATCTTAAAGAAGTGAATTCATTTATTGAAGGCGTCTAAAAAAACTGAGGACTTTTGTAAATGTTCTACGTCAATGAATAGTAGCTCATAGACTGGAGTAACAATAATGATTACCTGAACACCCGAGAAAAATGTGTTCTACCATTCCAATCAACAGTGATACCTTCTGGGAACCTACATTTTGCACTCAATAAACATATGGGCAGGGACGTGTTGAACAAAGACACCACGCGTGTGCGTACAGTGTACCATTGAACAGACGTGGAAAGAAAAGTAGTTGGTTCGTCACAACGGGCGACATTTACATTTCAAATCAAATTGGCCCGACCGCGCACAGACAGCTTGAACAGTTCTGGAGATATCCCGAGTTTCCTGTTTTTCTTTTATATACTCCACACGATTCGCAAATTTTACTCGTACGTTTGGTGTTATCTACAATTTCCCAAGTAGTATTTTATGTCACGCACCCCTGCAGTTTTTACAACTTCCGATTTTCAAGTTAACTGTGCCAAAAGCTACAGAACAAACCCGAAGAAATTAGCTCCACGTTTGGTATCGTTCCAGTTTAATTTAATACACATCAGAACGTGCACTAACTCTGCCACATGAAAATTCATTTGTCAGGGGTGGCTGTACGACTGGGTCATTTTTGAATTAAAAAGAATAATCAACTTACTAGTGACAAGAAGTTTCTGGCGAGCCACGCTGCTTCCGAGATCTGAAACAACTAAGGTAGCGATAGAAACGTCACAAGATGTTATATTCCCAACAGGACTATCTTAAACTCACTTACTTTGATTTACAGACGAGTTATGAGTGCCATTTACTTTAATAGTATACACTCCTGATTTCAATTCAGACACACCTAGACAAATTTCAAAACTAATTAATGATTGTAGAACAAAAATGATATAAACTTGTGATATAGCACAATATTTCACGACGGTCACCCAGAAATATAGTATTTAGGACCCACACCCTGTTTTACGATGCTTGTTGCATTCGAGGAAATCTAATGAGTACATTCAATCACATCCCTGAGACGCCTGTGACACTTCATGCCTCATATCTATGCCTTAGCGTACTGTGGTATGTTCTGCGCTTCTCAAGGGACGGAATACATAAGACTACTTCGGCTCGGCCTGATGTCGTTTCATCCCGTGCATGGAATTAAGTCTTCAAGACAGTTATACCTGACCACTAGAAAGAACTGATGCCTCGTCACCAGTGCTTTACAATCAGTAGATAGTACCTACAGACAGGATTTTCCTAAATCCATTAAAATGTACGAAATAATTAAGAGAAACTAAATACACTTCGACATGCTCACGACTCTGCAGCTAATTTCCCCCCAAATTCTTTTAAGAAAGAAATATTTTATTAAGAAAAGATCTGGATATTATTAGGTGTATTCCACAAGGCATTCAAATTGGGCGAAACAACGGAAACAATTAATGTACTCTATCTAAGAGAACCACAACGACAAACCAAACATCCCAATTTAGCAAAAGCCTCTGTATCGCCTACGCCTGCATTCCTATAGTTTTAATGGTTAATTCTCTTTGGTAAATGAGGATAAACAAGCATTGCCAAAAATTAGACCAGTTAGAGTAGAAAAAAATCATTGATTTAGGGGGAGAGGGAGGGAAAGAGAGATGGGGGGTAGATAGAGGGAGAGAGAAAAAAACTCTGCAAATTATTACACAACGGTTTATTATTCTCATGAACAGCTTGACCTAGTATTACTGCTCCGAGACTCATCCCATTCGATTCAGCATCGAAAAATACTAGTAAACCATACGAAACATGACCTATATATAATCTTCTGACTGTACTCCCCGTGATGGGGTGTGCACCGCGGCCATATGACCTATTGTGCCAGTCCTAGTGTCTTACAGGTCTATGCCTAGCTTTCTATGGAAAGCCAGGTAGTTCCTGAAGGAGTCCTCGTTGGTATCCATCCTGGGAGAAGTGGTGCCAAAGACCAAAAATCGCTCCCTCTCAAGTCTCCGGCACTGGGCCAGAACATGGTAGGGAGTTTCTTCATCCGTGCCACACCACCTGCATAGAGGGGTTTCGGCTATACCCATAACATACATGTGTTTGTTCATTCTGCAGTGTCCTGTTATGATACCAACAACCTGCCTTAAGTCCTTCCTCTCCATCCTCAGGAGGGTGTCTCTTGTCTCACCTGTTTGCTCTGAGACAAATCGTTTGGAGTGTCTTACTCCTGCAGCATTCCAGATTGTCTGATGCAGTCTTCTGGCATGTTCTTTCACAGTCCTCTTGACTAGTGACAGAGAAATCCCGCAATGGGGCGGTGGCCCAATAGGTACTGTGGACGAACCACGTCTGGCCAGATGGTCCGCCCTCTCATTCCCAATGATCCCACTATGTCCTGGAATCCAATACACATTAACTCTATTTGCACTTGCTAGGAGTTAAGCCACATCCTGCACTCTCGCACCAGTTTTGACGTCGTGCAGTAGTTCAGTAGCGCTTTACACGACGCTTGACTATCGGTCAATATATTGATAGTTCTATTGCTATAGCCTTTCTCATGCATTTGGATTGCCCCGGCAATAATAGCATAAATCTCTGCTTGAAAAACTGATGGAGTGGAGCCTAGGGCAATATAAGTCCCACTTCCTCCAGAGCCACTTATCCACACCCCAGATCCTGTCCCCTCTGGGGTCTTTGATCCATCAGTGTAGACATTGACGCCACTGGGAGAGCGAAACTGGCGGCTATCGCTGTTCCATGGACCTCCCACTGGCTTAACATTATATTTCCTCTCGAGCTCATACATGGGCACAATTGCGTCTGTGATCATGCTGAGCTCCTCGAAGGTCTCCAAGTCCCTAAATATAGCCAGGTGTCCATAAGTCGCCTGAGGCACCTTAGCTATTCCGAGCTTAGTGAGCCTGTAAGCCACCTTCATCGCCTCTGCTTTGACATAAATGTCCAGAGGAAGAAGATCGAACAGTTTCTCCATGGTGACAGTGGGTGTAGTCTTCATCACCCCTGCTATGAGTAGGCAACCCAGTCTTTGTACTTTGGAAAGACTGCTGCCATTCACTCAGTGGCAGCTCTATGCCACCACACGATTGACCCATATGAGATTATTGGTCTCACTATGGCCTCGTAAAACCAGCAGGCCATTCTGGGCTTTACACCCCATGTCCTCCCGCACATTCTCTGACACGTCCAAAGGGCCGTTGTCGCCTTCTTGGTCACGTATCGGATGTGGTTGTTCCAGACTAATTTTCGATCCAGAATCACACCCAGATATTTGACTTGCTCGCTGAGCTGAATTTCTCTGCCCATCACTACCTGCGGCCTCAGTCCTGACAGTTGCCTGAGCCTTGTGAACGGCACGATGACCGTCTTGGCTGGGTTGATGGATAGCCCCATCTCCCCACACCATAGGCACACCATCCGCAAGGCCGCCCCCATCAGGTCCGACAGCACGCTTTGCACCCTGCCCCGAATGAGCACAACCACATCATCAGCGTAGCCTTGGGCGTAAAACCCCGCCGCATTAAGTCTCCCTAGTAAGGAGTCAATCACTAGGTTCCAGAGGAGCGGAGAAAGGACCCCTCCCTGAGGGCATCCCCTCACATGGGTCATGACCTAACTACAATGGAACTTTTTATGAGACGGGAGGGAGGGAGTACAAACGACGAAACGTTGACTTCCGCTGTAATTCCCGCGAGTTCTTTCAGTTAGTGGACTTTGGCTCACTATAATTACTGTAATTTAACTATACACAGTTGTACACGTCTGATACTCATTCCATTCGACCCAGGATGTAGAAATACCTTGAAAACGTTACCAAACACAGCGTATTTTCAATTAAACTGCGTTTTGTTAATTTTTTTAACCGTTTTTTGCCCATAACAATCATGGGCTTCGTCCGATCGGATTGCCGAGATGGCGGGCAGAACTAGATACCCAATGGAATTTTTGTGCGAAAGAACGAATTTTTTAGACCACGTTAAAGGCACAAAACGGCCTGGACGGCGGACGGACATTGCAAATTTGGAATCTCCATGTCTTGAAACGTAAAGTATCAAATTTTGAGGAGGGGTTGTAAAACATTTTTCGTGACAGAAAACATAGGGTTATTATTCAGAATGAATAATAAACCAAAACTGGTAGCGCATATTGTTCCGGAGTGTATTGAGTTGCTCCTATTTACGCCACGACCATTATTAAGTGATAGGTGATTTATGATACCACGTATTTATGTGTCTTCATTGGATATCCCCCCTTACGAAGGAAGGTTCTGTATTCAACCTTCTCAACAGAGAACTAATAAACACGATTTTGCTAAACATTTAAACCACATTTAGGGCGATCGTATTCGCGATTAACTCAGTATCACAGTTACCAGAGCTGTTGAATTCTACAGATTTTCGAGAATCCATGATATCATTGAACGAATACTCATATCTGATTACCGTCCAACATAATTGAAGTATCACATTGGTCAGTAAACCAATTTATTGTGGGAGCGAGGGAGAGAGAAACTGGTAGCACATACGGTTCCGAAGTTTATTGAGATGCTCCAATTTACGCCACGACCATTATTAAGAGATAGGTTCACAGGTGATTTATTTAGAATTATCAGATAAAAACTGAGAAATTGTAGGCATTTCGGGGGCTGCTTCTACTCGTCTTATGAGGGTTGTTAAACTTCCACTAAAAATGTAAAAATCCGTCGTTTTTGGTAAGTTATTTTGGCTTATTCAATAAATTGAACTTTTTTAAAGTTCCGCTGCACCTCTAAAATTATCAAGAGATGAGAGGGGGGAGGGTGAGAGAGAGAGAGAGAGAGATAGTTGAATAATGATCCATTTGACAGCCTTGCTGGCTTTAGTCGTTTCGGACTACTATTACAACCAACAAGAAAGAAAGACAAATAGAGGGAGAGCGCTACTTTGCGAGCCGTGTCTTTATTTTGTACATAAAAGAGGATTTGTTATAGGATCGCCATTTTTGTTATTATACCTACCCAGTAGCCAGCTTTGCCTACTAACTACCCTTAGGCACTTTGCGACACACATTCGGATCTCACGTTAGATGGCATAGTGCCTGTAAGAAGGAGTGAGGTAGACAATCAAGTACTTACATGTGACGGGTTGACTTTCTGAAGCGCGTTTCGCAACTATCGTTTGCGTACTTTCATTCCCTTGGAAACAATTTAAAAATTATTAATATTGGCTCATGTCAAGGGGAAAAAAGAGTAAAATAAAGTTGTTACTCACTCTTTAACGTAAGCGGTTTGATATCAACTTGAACGCATCGATTTGCAGTTGGAATCACTCTTTCGGGCGACCGACATTTGAGTTCTCTCGGCCATCCTGCAAATTGAAAAGAATCGACTCATGTTTTTATGAAAACAGGCTGATTGGGAGTAGATGAGGAGGTCCACAATTACGGGTTTATAGCCAATTATTATTGATCTAGTCTAACACCATTCTCCAATAGAATCTTTCACGTCACATCCGCATTTCATTTGAGCCTGTACTTGATGATTTTGTAGCCTTTACCCATCAATGACGGTCAGTTGTAATTATTTCACATTCACAACACTGAATATCCAATTTCCCAATAGTGGCTCAGCCAATTGAGTCAACAATATGAGAGGTCGTTGGATCAAGCTTACACTTGGTATTCTTCAAATTAAGTTGGATCAATGTCATAGGGTATTTTGCCAATTGAAACGGCAACACTGCTCAATGAAAGTGCAATAGTTGCATTTCTATTTATACACATTCAGAATCAGTTTGCTCAGGCCTGTTCTAGTAACAAGATCCTATTCCTGGTTACTCTTGTACACACATGTCTCATGGGTGGATCATCTGGTATCTATTTTGTACAGGCTTCAACTGTTCAAGGAAATATACTCATTTACAAGACTCACATTGCCCCTTCACCATAGTTTAGGTAACTATAATTGCTATATTTTAAAAATATGCGCAGCAAATAATTCCAAAACGTGAGTTTAAATTGAGAAATGACTTACTCGGGGCATCATACGACATTGGTGTACAAGGAGCATTGCAAGGGCAGTCAGAAGGAAGATATTGGTACGTCCTGTTGTGGGAATAGGCTCCATCGGTCGTTCTCACAAGGCGGAAAAACACTCCAACTGATTTTGTTATGTGGAGATCTTTATACGGTGGTGTCCTAAAAACCATTAAGCATGTAGTTTAAATATTTAGTGTGGAATATATATTTATAAATAACTGCAAATTCGTGGTATTCGTCCTAAGGCTTTTGAAGAGCAGAAGCTTCTAGGACAGAGTTCCCCAAACTTTTATGTGTCGTAGACCCCTTGCCATCTTTTTCCGTGTTCGGTAGACCCCCTATTGATTTCCTGTAAATTTCTAATTGTAGTGAAGTTTAGTGTTAAAAACTTAAAGTAAAAACACATGTTAATTTATAAATTTATTAATTGAATTTAAATTAAAATTATTCAAAAAAATTTTTGTATCTGTTATGTAAAATATACGTAACGTAAAATAAACTATAAATAAAATAACATAAGCAATAAGTCAATATTTTTAGTGAGAAAGATGAGCCTGATGCTTTAATAATAAATTATCAACATTTGGCGTCAATTTTGTAAGGGTTAATCTTAAATCTCCTCGGCTAATGATGTCCAGTCGGTTTCTTTTTTTCGTTAGGAGATTGGTAACAGCGCTGAACCCCCTTTCCACTAGGTATGACGATGGAAAGGAAATTAAACATTTCCTCGCTATATTCCATAATACGGGATAAGTAACGGGTATGTTGTTTTGCAGCCAGAATTGCTGATATCCGTTTTTAAACTGAACCTCAAGTTCTTCGTTTGTACTTAGTTCAGTCAGTTCCTCTTGTATTATGACATTCGTTTCTTCTATGTCACCATATGGATTAATTATCCACGGTGGTATTACCATAGTCAAAATATCCTCAAACCTAGCTTCAAAATCTGAATAGAGGGCATTTAAATGTCTTCCTGGCAGTTTGTCTGTGACAAATTGGGGAACTGAGAAAATTCGCCCCGTCCAATATTTTGCTTCATTAGTTTAACTCTGGCAAGAAACGCTGATAAGATAGACTTTGTTTTAATCAAATTTAAACTTTCGTTTGTAATTGCAAATTAACCATATTAAATTTTGTAAACAAATCTGTTGAATAGGCGATGTCTGTTTTCCTCTTCATTAAATTTTCTTTTAAAATGTTATCTTCAGTATCCAGAAATTCTAAAATAGTCTCAAGAAGTGCAAATATCCACTATCATGGACCCCCACATTTTTTTTCGCTGACGTAGACCCCTTGCAGGTTGTCATAGACCTCTAGGGGTCGATATAGACCACTTTGGGAATCACTGTTCTAGGATTAGATTTTCCAAGTGAAGGATGGCTTTGTTAATGAAGATGGGAACAGTTTCAATGAGAAAATTGCACTTTCAAGCAGTGTTTCACACTATGCTCATAATCAGAATTAGAAATGATACAATCAGTATCAACGTGGAACTACCATCAATGAAGTGACATGCAGAAAATCAGGGAGATCTGTATTACTTCACACTATGCCACGGCTTCGTAACAAATATCAAAGGCCACGTCCTCTCTTACTGACACTCAGTTGAACAAAGACAGTCTTGCACTCTGCAGATCGTTTTTCCGTTCTTAGTCAACACGGCCGAAGAAATTACAATAATTACTACCGACTCAACTGTAGACTCTGAGGTAAGCACCATTCCTTTCCAAATTCTATTTTTAAAGCGTAATTCAATTACCGGTCAGAAGTGCAGAACTATTTATTTTCCCCAGCCTCCTGCAGTCGTCACAATTTTATCAGGAGGCGTGAAAATGTATTATTGGTAACTTCGATCTAACTGTACTTTGAGGGGGGGGGGGAGGTTAAACATTTTCTTTGAAATTAAGAAACTCGGGTAATGTGTATTTTTCCTTTGTTTTGTTAGGTGAATTTGAATGAAAATAAATTTTTGTTCATTGGGTGGAAGTTTCTGACATGCCTATACCGTTTGTTACCATTTGCCTATTTCTATTCCCTCCAAGGCCCACTACACTTCCACAAGTTTGTCGAGGAACCTTTTCATTACCTTAGCTTGACCAGCCTCTACTTTCTTCTTCTTTTCTACCGCATCTCCAAATACCTAAGACAAAGCGACATTTCCGTTGGCAGTGGGAAGGTCGTGCTCTCACAGTTAAATGGATGGCTTGAGGCGTGTATATTTTCGAGGCCATTCTGGAATAATTGATTTGTCAGAGGGTCCTCGGTAACTGCATCAGGAGGCTTTAGCCAGGGTGGAAAGAAGTAGTTGGAACTTGTGCATGCTGAAGTCGATATGTAAATGTAAGGGCGCACAACTAGCTACGTGTGCATTGCCTCGCTCTTAACAAGCTCTTCACCATCGGTCTAGAGATAATTGTGAAAAACTTGCATCAACTTGACATTCTATTCAACTAAGTGGTAAGAAGCAAACTAGTATGGTTTGCATTATTCAATAGGCCGTACAAGCTTAAATGGAGAGCTCGGCATGAGTATTCGCGGAGAGATACTCAAAGTATGAACCGACAACACCAGTACATACTTGAACTTTATAACGACAAAACGTCGCAGTATGAAGAGCGACAAGTGCAGTTGGCTGAAAGTTAGCAGGTGGTAAACGGGATCACACAGTAATACAATAATAACAGAGGTTAGAGATCCACAGATAGTCTTAGTTACAGAATTCAGTTGTTGAGTCGAAAACTATATGCTCCCTAGATAGTAATGCGTGCAGCTGGCAGAAGTAATTATTACAAAGAACACAGGTGTACTGAGGTAAGTTTGGAGATGTTTTGAAGAGCTGCTGACTCAGGCAAAAATTACGGCAAATCGACCGGAGCTCCGATCCACAATTCCCGACTATCGTCGAGAATTATGAACCAATGTCTTAACCAGTAGACCACGATCGCCCGGTGTCTTTTATAGGAGCCAGTCAGTACACAGGTAGGAACAAAAAAAGGTTTACAGTGTTACTTCCGCAATCTTCCAATACCCGCCATGTTAATTAAAAGCACGAGATAGTGGGGCTTACCAGAAGCAAATGGCGACTTGTTTATGAATATCTGACTCCTTGAACGACGCTTTCGCGGACCACGTTATTTCGCCATCTTCGTCCTCTTCGAAGAACTCGATGAAAACGTCTAAATAAAATGTTCAATTGAATAATAAGATACCACCCGTATTTCACATGTTTGAAGATATTCAATAAAATAAACAAAACATGTCCTACTCTGCTTAAAACATCAGGTGTGACGGATCACACAACTTTCCTTAGCTCTACGTAAAAAACAAAAATTTGTCAAAAATAACGTTTTTTCGAACATTTTCGTAAATTCTGCTTCACCAGATTTGATCAAACTTTCAGAGTATTTTTTAATCACTGCATTTCTCGGCTTTTGCTAATAATTCAGTTCATTTGAACTTGGTCAAACATAACTTCCTGGTGGTAGAAAGTAATAGCGCTAATAGTTCCACAATTATCGAGTAATACCTGTTAGTAAGAGAAAAACGGTAGGGTTGACATTCCGGAATTCCTGGGATAGCTATTATACATCTCATAAACCTATTAATCGTACAGGCACTTATTGGACTACGATGCCAATTTTTCTGAAGATTCCCAGCATCATTTGGGCGGAGTTTCTAAGAAAACGAGCAGTGCGTGGCAACACCCAACTTTCCGCCACCCCAGTAAGTTCGAACACCACCTACATATGCGGGCGCTATATCTTCGTTCAACGCATTTTTACAGGAACATTTATACACAACAAAATGTTGGGACTAGTTAATATTCAACAAATCTTCTTTTCTTAGTTAACTTAGCTTATATCTCCGTTCAACAGATATATACAGTAATAATTATAGAGAACGAAATGTGGGTATGGGTGATTTAAAAATACTCTGAAAGTTTGATCAAATCTGGTGAAGCAGAATTTACGAAAATGTTCGAAAAAACGTTATTTTTGACAAATTTTTGTTTTTTATCTCTGTTCAATGGACTGCCAGAGGAACATTTATTGAGAACAGTATATAGGTATTAACTATTTGAAAACATCCCGTGAGTTCGGTGAATATTATTGAAGCAGTTTTGCCTAAAAGCGTAAAAAAACCTATTTTTGCTTTGTAAGCCTATATCCTCGCTCACCGTATTTTCATGGAGATATTCATTGAGAAGAAAACTTAGGTATCAAAATATCAAAATTGTTAAAGCCATTTTTGAGAAAAACTATAAAAACCAGATGTTGGCACATTTTCGCCCCTCCCCTCCCTTTACCATCGATCGAAATCCCCCATAACTTTGGTGTCTAAAAAAAATTCCGAACGAAACAAAAAAGAACCAGCTCAATGGGTTCAGACGTTCTCCCGCAAATCGAACTACAGCCACACACACACACGGACCACACGCCGTAATTAGGTTTTTTAGACTTAGTAGGCCTCAAAACGTACAGATCTGAAGAAGACCCAATTTTTTTTGACAGGATTACAATACTTTACTTTTCCTTTGGGTAACGGAAAGTAAAAATCTGCGCTAAAATCTATTTTCGTTGAAATATTTGTTGCGTTGTTGCTGCTCCCGTCATTTTTGCGCGGATGGAAATTTTATGGTATTGTTGGAACTGTCCATACAAATAAATTAATGAAAATTCTTTAAGGCCGCTTTGAAGAAGAAAAATCAGTGTTTTGATCCCTACAATAACAAAAGTCAGTTTTGGGCGAATTTTGTCCACACGCTAATGATCACGTCTCATCAAACTGACTTGGTACAGTCGTTTTCACTGTATGTTCACAGAACAAATAAACTCACCATTTTCACAAATGTTGTTTTTCGGACTCAATAAAACCTTGTAAAACGTAAATATCTGAAGAGAACTCAAACATTTTTTCCGCAAACTAGACTTTTTTGTATTTCGTAGAGCCAAGAAGGGGGAAAAACCCACAAAATTTCACGGTACAAATACAAAACCAAAATAAATCAGCATCAATCCAATTATATGTAGATATTCATACGGGATAATCGATGGATCAATCTTTCATTACCTTTAATTATCCTTTCAGTGAATATAAAAACTTGCTGGTTCCCTCGGCACGATCCCACCTCATGACTCTGTCTGATGATTCGCAAATCATTCGTTTTGGGACTTTCTGAAATAATTTCGTCAAAAATATAGTTTCGTTGAAGAAAGTACTGACATACTTGAGAAGGTAGGGAATGGGAAGGTTGTCATTAAGAAATAACTTACTCTTATTTCTTATATCTTCTGAAAAAATGTCACACAGCTTCCTGAAGCCGTCGCTGGTTTTTTCAAAAGCTTCAAAAAAGAGGCAGGCAATGTCTTTTTCTTTCCTTTTAATTTCATCTTTTATTTCCGCAGGGTTGAACGGTGGCTAAAAAGCAAAGTACGTAGAATTAGCCAGACGAATGTGTACCTTAATAAGTACTGCTAAATTTGATTTTAAAGAATTTGCCACGCGAATTTAAAGAAGAGAATGCCACTGAAAACTATTCGCAAGTCATTTAAAGGATATGCTTGAGGTTCGTGAGTGCTGAAAGGAATTTGCCAGCACCTGAAGAAGTGGAAGCCCAGAAATGTTGACCCCCCCCCTCCCCCCCCCCTAGGTTGGCTAAAGTGATTACGTTAAGGAACGCACAAAAGAAATTCAATCGTTGAATCTGGTTCTAAAAAGTTTGAAAATGATAAAATAAAGCAAAATAGATTACAAATAAACGTGACAAGAAGAAGGATGTTAAACTAGTTACCAAATTCGTTGGGAAAAGAAAACTATCGCTCGACGAAAACACTTTCTTTTCGTAATACTGCTGGTGGTACTCTGGGCTGCCGCACACCACGTGAAGGATATTCAACCTGTCAAAGCTGTAAAACACAGACGATTAAATTAGAACAATTTTCGAATTGATAAGAGGGCATTTGCTCGCATTCATTATTCATCGGTTCAGTAAAAATCACTGTCAGAGAGTCAATTTAAATGGAAAATGCTTGGTGAATTGAATGAAACCGTCCTGGAGAAGAGGGGAAGATCGAGAGTTCCAGTGTTGAATGTGGAAACTTTATCAAGACTCTAGCCCAATACTGGTGGCAACTGAGAAACTCTCACTGTGGCCTCAAATGGTGCTCTTCCAACAACAAGCCGCTCTCCATTTCTTGTTTCCTCCACACTGGAGGCGTAGGATATGCAGGATGGAGTCTCACGCATTGAAGACGCCATGTTTCATAAGGAACTGACTCAACCCCCTTTTCCCCAGGATGTTCACAAACTTTGGGAAAAAACTCGTACACACAATGTCCCTTTGACGAGGATTCCCATCTCGCTTGCCGTTTGTTTAATGCCCATTCACCTATTGTGACAAGTGTTCATTCAGTAGAAAGATCTGCACGGAGTTCAGCCTGAAGCTCCTTTTTCACTCCATGCAACTCCAAGTTAACTGGTAATTGACTAGCCATAACTTGAAGCGCTTCGGTGGATACTGTCTTGGTGATCCACAGGAGCGCAGCTCTCTGGGAATGTGCCCGTACTGTTTTGATTGAATGTGAGTTTACTACCCTAGACAACAGCGCAGTAGCCAATCTCGTCCACGTAGATGACCTTGTACGTAAGGATCGTGTTAAGGTAACACACTCCCCAAGTGGCCTTACTAATTGCTTGCTGTGAGGCTATGGTGAGGAAGTTTTGGTTGAAACACCATCTCTCACCTACGTTGATTCCTATGTACTTGATTTTCTTCTCAAGAAAGAGCCTAGGGCTGGCAAAGCGTACTGACCATAGACAAATGCCAGAGGCTGTGACACGTGTCTCGGTCCCTTCTACATCACCCAAGACCAAGATACCAATCAAAACTATGACTCATTCAGTATTGTAGTTTGTCAATGAAGGCAATTGTGTAATGATGTTAACTGTGTCATTAATTAATACTGTAATGGAACGCCAAGTAATACAGTTACTATTGGAGGAAGAAGAAGACGATGATTTGCTTCTATATTATTATTACAAATCTAAGCAAGATTACCTATAAACGAATTATATTTAACTACAGTACATTGTATATCGAAGGGTACTGTCTGTCTAGGTCTGTGATAAGCTTTTCACAGTCTTCCAGGATACTGTAATTTGTTAATAAAAAGCAGACATGCTTTTTGAGCACGACAAGTGACATTACAGATCCGTAGGTTGTTGTGCGACTATACAAAATCCAGTGACAAGTAACGCCAGCAATCTCCTATCTCTGGTCTCAGCCATTTCACAAACCGCCACCTTAACTGTTGTCAGGGCTAAAGAGTAAAAATTTCAACGAAAGTCGAAACACAAGTACCTGCCTACAAAATCGGTCGTTCGGTCGACTACAACATGGTGGGGCTCGTATACCAAACTACTATCCCGAGTTCTCTTGCTGGCCAAGGGCGTTGAAACTAGCTGATGGGGCGAAGGACCGTCACTGCAATACAACCAAACTCGAAGAACAGCTTCTTCCCCTTGGAAATTGCACAACTGCAAGAACAGATACCGCATATCAAAATTTCATCCTCGAATTCACGATTGAGGTACCCTTTACTTTTCAAGGTACTCACTTTGACACTGGGGCCTTGAGAATTTCTTTGAGTTGTGTGAGCAAAAGCGCGGCCTTTCATAGGGCCATGTGGTCTGTTGCTTTCTCTTTTGTATCGAAATCTGTACGATGGTTCCGGTTGGTCGATGATTTGTAAATACGGAAAACCTGTAAAAGGAGGGCAATTAGTCGATGTAGATGGATAATTTTAAAACAAAAAGCGCTGCAGTGGGGGGGATATGCTCAGCAGAGGTTCAACGCAAGCAACCACCTGCTGATCACAGTTTACTAAGCCAAGCTACACACAACCAAAGACAGCCGCCAGAGAATGAAAGGAAGACTTCTCGGTGGACCACATATTTTCTGACTGTCAGGCTGCCCTTTCAAGACGGTTCTCACGCCAAAAGCTTGATGTTGGCAAAACCCGCACCATTTAGGGTGTTCTTCAAATTTGTACCATAAAGCAAGATATTCACGGTATGATCTGAAGGGAACAACTGAAATAGCGCTCCTGCAAAGGGTCTAAACAGCTCTCCAACGAAGGTTTCAGTCACGTTTATGCATTCGATTCAGCCTTGTGACGTTCTTGTGCTTACGTACTATGTCTTTGCTATTAAGAAAGCTATTGCTTCATTGCAATGAAAGTGGAACGTGGAGTATTTCCCTAACGTTCTATATGATAGACAAAACAAATAAGTAGTTTTTTTTCTAACTGTAAGTACGATCGCAGTACTACTTTCTTTAGAAAGGAAATTATGTAATCGGCTGAACTTGTATACTTAGTTTTCTTCAGATCTTTATGCTTCAACGACCAATGAGTTCGAAAAATGAATGTTTATTTTCTATTTATTTATTTTTAAAAAAAATTGTCCATAATAATCTCGCAAGTCTCCTATGCTCCGATTTCTAAATAATGGTCGTGCCGTGAGTAGGAACAACTCAATCAATTCCTGTGAAACTTTAAGGGCCACCGAATTCCTAGTACAATGGTAAGTTATGTTTCACCAAGTTTAAATGATCTGAGCGAAAAATAGATTGTATTAGTAGCTGAAGCCATGACAATCTCCCAATGCAATTGGCGAGGGAGGGATGGTAAGTTGTGTGATGCGTCGCACCCGATCCCCCCCCCCCCCTATATATACCTCTAAGACAAGCTTTTCTGTAGCATGTAGATCAGTGTTTCCCAACATATTTTGTGTCACAGCCCCACATTTAAAATTTCTAACATTTTTTTGCCCCAAAATTAAAAAAAAAGTATTTGTTAATTAGAAACATAAATGAAAGATTTTAGTATACCTAATAATTATTAACGGCACTGTTTAAAAAATCTCTTTTTAGCTAAATTTTGCACCTAAATCTAACATTGCATTTAAATGAGCAGCAGCGAAAGGGTTTATGTCGTGTCAAAAAAATTCTAAATTGCCCTCCTGTCGGGCGTGGGCCCCACGTTGGGTAAAATTGATGTAGAGCGTTCCAATTTGCACACGATGCAATCATATTCATGTCCCACAACATCTACACACTTAGTAAGCTTCAATAGATTCACTCAAACCTATGATGTTGACGGTACTTCAATAATGTTGAAGAATGAGAAGATAAACGCTAATTAAAATCACTGATGCAAACCGAAAGCTTTTATTAACGCAATCCTGTAACAGGGGATGGACAGTGGCTACCGAAGGAGCTTTTGTTGGTCATACTGCTCTACCCACGGTCCTACTCACTAGAATGAATGACTGGATTAACAACCAGGTTGTGGAGGCAATGAAAGAGCAGATCGTACAAACATCTAACAACACCGTGGGCATCTATCGTGAGTTCCACACCTCCTATTGGGATTCCAAGCGAATTCAGAATACAATGATAACAACGATGACGGAAACGTGTAAGATGATACTCGACTTAGCAGTTGCTGTCAAATTTGTAGAGTTTGTTAGACGTCAAAAATCCCAGAATGTGAGAATAAAACCAAGTTTTTGATCCTTCCAAGGAACAATCACAAATCACGACAAATTCCTTCACACGCCTTAAACATTCACTGACGACAAAACTATAATATATTAAAGTGTTACCATCTCTCATCCGGTCAAGAGGGATCCCGATATTTTTAAAAGAGGCAGACACTTTTTCATCGGCCACCAAATAGTTAATATCCACTTCATTTTGTGCATTAATACCTGGGAAAACACAATAAGTGAGTAATTAGTCGCGAAAATACGTTTAATGTGCGTCTTTAAGATGAATAAGAAGTGACAGAACATTAAGAGTGGACTTCATAACCTTTACTAAGTTGAAAGGAAATGCTTGTGGACATTCGAGGCATTCAGCTGTTCATAATCAGAGACTAAGAAAGCGGCCTAATATATATCTTTGAGCAGGGATTTATACTATCATCGCTGGGGCCGTCATAATGCAAGAAAAAGAGTGTAGTAATAAAACTATCAACATAATGATCAAGCGTCTTGCAAGGCGCTGAAGAACTACAGCACAACATCAAAACTGGCGAGGGAGTGCAAGATGCGGCTAAACTCTTTAGCAAATTCAAGTTCTGGATTCCTGGGCATAAAGGGCTTCCGTTGTGGGCATATCCATCACTAGACAAGAAGACAGAGAGGGAATATGCCAGGAGAATGCATTACTCTTCAGAATACTGTCAGAGCGCGTTATTCTTAATGCTTTATCTTAGAACCAGTACACGAGATGAGATATAGCCTTCGGTGCTGGTGGTGTGATACTGATGAAGAAACTTCCGATCATGTCCAGTCCCCGCTGGACCGCTCCGGTCATGTGCCAGAGACTTGAAAGGGAGCGGTTTTTGGTTTTTACTACAACTTTGCCAAGGGTAAACATCCAAGAAGGATATTGCAGGAAATACCTGGCATTCCTTAGGAAGTCATGGACCTGTGAGACATCAAGACTGGCACAATAGGACTAACAAGACGGGCAGTCACAGTTGTGTATACCCTTGACCCTTACTTTAGCTTAATTCACGCACAAGTCATGTATCTGCTTGAGACTCGAAAGTCAGGAATGTCAATTAAAGCGTTCACTTGTTGCCAATATTCTTGCTAATGTTCCACCCAATTTCTAGCCTTAACTGAATGGACATGAGCATGTATGTGAACTTAATTAATTAAGTTAATTTGTGCTCCAGAAAGCCACACTCGTAATGTACATAACAGTGAATAATGATGAGCGGTGAATATTTCTGAGTTCGATAATGCTGCAAATCGACTAATGTTGAGTGACACTTAAAAAAAAAAAAAAAAAAGATTTGCCATGAATATGGGATTCAGACTTAACATTTCCTTAAAAGATTTCAATACATTCACAAGTCGAGTTCAACTTTCAGTTTGTCAGAACTAAGAATTTTACCCTAACGATTAAGAATTTGCCGTAATTAAACCATTTACAATGGAATACAGGAACCTGAAAACCTGTATTACGTTAACAATATAATCACAAATGAGAAGTTGGCGAGCACTTACTGTGTTCAACGTCTTCGGGCTCTGACTTGATGATAAGGGAAGAGGAATTGTCGGAATCGTAAGGTTCTTCTTTGATTTCAACATCTACAATATTGGAGCTAATTTGTGGATCATTCGAATCTGAAATAGGAGGTAGCAGATGATGTCATTAAATAGGGTATATCGAAGTCGGCGGAGAACTAATCAAAACAGTGTTTTCAAGGTGGGAAACAGCGTTTGAATCATTCGAACAACAATGTGTTAACATCAAGCAAAAAACGGAGACGGACTCTTGTTGAATAGGCGAAGTTTCCTCGAAATCAGGCACTCAATGGCTATTCACGTTCATGTGCTCATTCTAATCAACACTTGCGTCACACCAGGTGATGTTAATGTCACTTTTGACAAAAAGTACTTTAATCTACCTAACAACTCTTTCATGATGAGGCCAAATTACTTACATATACACAAAATAGAAAAAACTAGTTTACTTACCTTCGCTAAAATTGCCAGGGGAAGACGTGGCCTGACCTTCATCATTAGCATGGAAAACGTATTCGGACTCTTCCTCACTTTCCTCCTCTGGAATATAATGAGAGCAAAACAGAACTCTTACACGGTGTTTCATAAAAACGACTATCTGGGGAGACGTTATCCGTAAATTCGATACCCCTCTATATAAAAAGGCACTATATCTTCATTCAACATGTTTCTACAGAGGTTTATGAAAAATAAGACTTAAATAGTAGACTTCGACGACTACGCCCTGAATTTCCTGCAGAACTGATTGGACTAGTTCTTCTTTTCATTCGCTTGTTATTTTATGGGTGGATGTGGGACGAGCAAAAATTAAACAAAATATTAGGTATAACTCTGGGCCAATAGGACGGTGCTCATCCCAAATAAGAGACAGTTAGCATTAGGTGTATCTCATCCCGCAACTTCCCCGGTCTCATTTACATTCAGCGAGTTAATCAACGTCCTGTTTTTCACTGAGTATACACAAACTTGGCAGAACTGAGCTCAACGTTGTATAGAGAGACTGCCATAGCATGTCATTGGGCAAGCAAGTTCCTTACAGGAGGAGGCGACATCCTTTTCTTTTCTCCCATTTGTACACTACGTGAAGACGATTAAAAGAAACAGAACTTTGGTTGTATCCGTACAACCAAAAACATTTCTGTACGTGAAGAACAGGGACACTAAGGTTGCTTACCCTCCTCAACCTGGATGGAATAGCCATGTATCACCTACTGCCACCAAAGAGTATTGCAACGCTACAACATGCTGCTTCCATTGCCAAAGTAAACGCAAAAAACACTAGACTGCGTTATCCAGAAAGATCAACAGTCGGATATCTTAATTCGGACATCAACTCGTTCGAATTGTGTATCACAAAATAACTGGGAAGTGGGGAATTACTTAAGTAATCCTCTTTGGAGAACAAAACAAACAACTCAAAGATTACAAACGATTCCGTGAACTACACCTTCGAATGTTTTATTAAGTGGTGAGGAAACTTGACGTGTAATGTTATTTTAGGTAGTGCTCCAATTTTAGCGTCATTCCTCATGTTCAAGATGACAAAACCTAAGTCACTGATTTACTAGGATGTCCGCAAAACGGTGAGACTAATAATGTTTTTACATCTCAGCCCCAATTCCTCTCAGCAAACCATTGAAGAAAAGACAACGTTTCACATCAATTCGGGAAACAATTTCACAAATTCAATAAAAACGATTTGTAGGGGAGGTCCTCATAACATATGCAGGTTTCTCGCAAGTTATCACAATAGAATGCAGGTAGATCTGCCGTGTCTAGTGGTGGTCAGTCAGCCTTTGGACCAGCCTCGCGGAACACCTTCAAAGGGTTTGCTCAGACTAAAACGGGCAGTGTGCCATATGCCTGTGAAGAAGACTTGGCTGTGTGTTGGTCAATCAGATTGAGGCATAACCCATGATACGCTCCAAATTGTCATTCAATGGTAGAGCTACGAGGGGTTTGGAAATGTTTGGAGAGCCGCTGACTCAAAAATTACAGCTATCACGACATCCAATCCAACGCCCAACATCCGTCGGATTATGAATTTTCGTCAATAACTGCTGAACCTGACCAGAGGGGAGGCGGTTGCGCCTAGGCCTCTAATAACCTCTATACTACAATCACCGGGGTGCCTACAATGGGAGTTAGGCGGTACATCTCCCGCCTTACTGTTAGCCGCTGCTGCTGGAGCGGACGACTTCAATCAACGGATTTTTGATCAAAGGAATCGAAGAACGAGAGGGTGACAAAGAAAGGGCGCTACGACGAGAGAACTGCACGGTTACAACTGACAACAGCGAAGTTTCGAGTGAATAGGGGCATTTGAGGTCAACTGCGCGTAAAACTAGAAGTACTAGAGGAAAAAAAACAAGTATATTTTCTGTAATAGAAACCGTTTTCTCAAGTGAGAATTAATTTCACGCTAAGTATCTCATATCTATGGAATCTTTCAAAGAGTTGACATTTACCGTGGCCCGTCCCAAAAGATTGAAGCAGCAGAAATGAAACGTTGACAGTTTGTATGTCGGTTATCGCAATACACTTAAGGTCAGTTTGTCAATGGCATTTTCAGGCCCGAATGAAGGTCGAAGAAGTCAAATCTTTGAATAACTCTCAATGACCCGTTCATCAACTCACTTTGACGGCTGGCTAGCTCTAGTTGTCAGTCATCAGCGTTTGATATTCCTGCTATTTCTTAATAGAGAAACGAGGCAGGTTTGTGAAGGCCTACTACTCATTGGCCAATAGGGAGAGATAGCTCTGTGTGAGTGAGTGGCAACACTTTCACGTAGATGGGAGTAACTCGACCACTTCAGGGGAGGAAGCCAGACACCACGCCTGAAACATGTAGAACCATCAGGGTGCAGCCCTGCTCGTGAGGAGGAGGGAGGGCAGCGTCCCTCTACTTCCACTCACCAAATATCGTTAGCCAACGGCTGCCAATTCGACGTTCTAACTGGAGAATTGATAAATCGACCCTTATTAAACCAAAAAATACTTTTGAGAACGTTCATGTCGTCGACAAAAAGGAAGTTGCCTGCAGATGCTCGAGCAAGTTGACAATAAAGCTCAAGGAAACTCAGATAAGCCATCCAGGTCCGTTTGAATAAGACACACTTTTCCTCCATCATGAAGCCAGACTGGCCCCCTAGAGTTCAAGGGACGAACGCACGATTTTGCAACTCAAACAGGCTTACACAGGCATGACAGTGAGGAAGCACAACATTCCGATCCTAGTCATTTGTGCGGCTCCGTGCAGTAGGCAATGCAGCCAACAAATGTGGTGATAGTGCCGGTATTCTTTTTCATGGCTATTCTCTAAGCTCACTCCACTGGAAGAAGGGTAAACCCAAGAGAAGGTTTCAGTGCTTTGGGGTGACATAGTGTCGTCATGTCACAAAACAAGAACTAGAACCGTACAAACCCAGGACAGTAGATGGGTCTATAAAGCAATCAAGTGCTTATGAATTGGCAGTTCCTGAACCTTGAAACACGAATTTTGCAATCTATTAAGAGCGTTTTATCAGTGATTTATGAATATCATGCACGTTGCAGCTTTGCTAGCTTGCTTGCAACCCACTCATCATATTTGCTCTAACACCATTCACAGCAAAATGAAATGAGCTGTGCAACGGGCGCCTCTACCTTTAGCTGGTAATTATTCCTTATATTGAGCCTTTCCGAAACTCTTATTATTAAATTGATGTTGTCCAACTGGAGTTCCCTCTAAGCCCTTCATCAAACTTGAGTAAATCTTCAATTCGTTTATGAAAGTCGAGAAATGACAACTTAAAATAACTAATTAATTACCTTCAAGGTCGACATGTCTCTTCTTTTTATTCTGAAACGATGTGACCCCACTTCCAAGCTTTCTACTTGGTTGTGATGGACAGGAATTTACACTTTCGTTATTGTCATCTGATTCCGAATCTTCTGCCTGGAAAAAATTAAAGCAATCAGCAACTAGTTCGACTCTAATGTAATTCGCAATAAAAACCGAATAATAATGAGTTATGGCGAGGAAGCCATTAAGAAAAAACATTTTAAAATCATGTCTCCACTACTACTTTTAATTGTTATAATCACCTGATGTCAGTGCCAACATCTACTGAAGGAAGGATCAGTCACATTGTCAGTTTGTGTTGTGACAAGAGTTGATAACTAGAACGTTGTCGCCACCAAGTTAATTTAGCAGTGGTAGAGAGATAGCAGCCTCAATATCAAGGAAACTCTAAAGTATAAAATGGGCTAAAAGAGGCAATTGGGCGAGTACAGGACAAGGCGACTTCAATTATCGGCTCCTTTTCTTTTCTGAGTAGTCAAATGCGTCAGTCTTAATTGCATTCGATTGAATTATACTGTCCAGACCGTAATTCGGAGCTGTTAGTTGATAGCTGCTAGTTACAACTGTTATTACTGGCTATTGTCTACTGCTAGAATCTTTCAACATTTCAAATTGAATCACTCGAATAACAGTTGACTTTTGGAATCAAACTGTTCATACCTCACTTCGTCAATTTTTTGTTGTAACTGTTCCTCAGTTCATGTTGTCACCTATTTGCCCTAGCTCATTGTGCACATTCTCTTTCCCATCTGCTACCTCTGACTTTAGTGCCTTCCTTGGTTCCCAGACGTGGGTAGTTGAATTAATACAGCTTTGATTCATCAATGGAAACTGCAAGGCTCATGGAATGTAGTGGATTGGTTTATGAGTGCCCGTTTCTTATTGGACAAGTATACTTGTCCTGAATGGATGAAATTGTGTGCAAAAGCTGATTGGTCGAAAGGATGGCCACAACTTCTAATTTTCTATTTGTAATGGGTTGTGGTTTAGCCTAAGGCGTTTAAGCATAAGCGACACCATGCTTGTCACACTTGGGTGTTGCGGGTAACAGCAATGGATCTGAATGTTTCGAAGAACATAAGTGTTGACTGGATGTAATGAAGGTAAAAATGCAGTATCCTTGTTCGTTTACATTAACTTTCCGTTACAGTTACTTAATTTCTCGAGTTGCTATTCTTACAAACACATTTACAATACAACTTCCCTAAACTGTCAATCTCACTGTTACTAATACTTCTAACTCAACTTTATCGTGAAAAACCTTCCCTATCTCACTCTGATGTCGAGACCCCAACGTTGCAGTTTTACGTTGGTTACCTTCAAAAAAAAAAAAAAATCCAATTTGGAAAAAAACGAGTCCCCCTCAAACAGCAAAGATAGCATATAGTTTTTTAAAATCTAATTACAAATCGAAAATTTCTGGCCATTATTAGCCATTTCCAATCACTCCAGAGTCGCCTCGCAGAATCTTTAACTCTGTACCTCGGACCTATCAACCTTGGTCAGGTGGTACCTCAGTGAAAAGGACCAAACACCGACTTTAGTGCCTTCCTTGGTTCCCAGACGTGGATAGTTGAATTAATACAGCTTTGATTCATCAATGGAAACTGCAAGGCTCATGGAACACCAATAGGCAGTCATGTGCTTCTCCTCCCACTTGCCAACCACCTTGAGCAAGCGGTATTTTGGGCTCAGGTCCCATCGAGAGAAGCACAAATCCTTCTATCGCCAGTTTGTCATTCCCTTCTATTCCTGTATGACCTGCCACTCAACACAACGTTAATGTGTTTTTCCTTTCCCACGGTCTTCAGGCCAACCAGCCATTAAAAAAACAGGGTGAATTCCCAAAACAATGGCTGCGGGTGCATCTGCCTAGTTCTTCGATTCGCGTTTCAGAACGTTTACTTATATCACTGGCAACTATCTAATTTGAATTAAATCGCTCGACTAACTGTTGAACTATGAATCCCACACTTCGTAAATTTACCATTGCAACATTGTAATAGAGAGAAGAGGGCTGTTGCACACACACCATTACTGTGAAGAGCTCTGCCAGGAAAACTGTTGCCAGAGCACCCAGTGGTATCACTGTCCAGATCCCTGGCCAGGCTACCTGTCACTGATGTGTCTGCATGACATACATTGGCAATCCCCCTTCCAATCTGGATCTTTCATCAATTCGTACCTTCCAATTTTCGCAGTTAAAAAAGGGCATTTCACGTTTTTCTCACTCTTCTGCCACAGCTATTTCCACATTTTGCACAGAAAATCATTCAGATTTGATGTCCAGGTAACATCGTCAGACCGTAATCATTTTGAGAATTTGAAAAACGCAAAAATACAGTATTAGTCAGTTGCAGCGAGCATTTATGTCCAACGAATAAGCGTTCGATTTTTAAAATACTTTTTAGAAGCACAAGAAACAAAGAAACATTTTGTAGTTTCAAAGTGCGGGGGAAAGGAACCAGGAGAGAACAAGATCCTGCTGCTGTTCGATCGATTTATCTCGAAGTGGGTATGATTCACTAATAGGAAGGTCTGGGACGAGATGATGGTGTTGCGACACTTGAAAAAACGCGTTTTCAATTGCTTTAAGATAATGCGGAAATATTTTTGACGCAAAGCAACCAACCTTCAGGCGAATTCCTTCGGTAGTATTTGACGTTCCGGTTCCGACAGTCTCTCGCCTCGTACCGCTAACTGGTTCTTCTAGAGAGGAAACGCATAATTTTTTTTTAACTCGTTTTTGGTTGGATTCATTCTCGCAATTAGAGATAATGGATGTCCTTTTCTTCATTCCTTACCCGCGAGTGGGTTACACGTGGTGCGCGGTCAAACTCTAACAAATTTACAAGTCACTCAACAGCTCGAAAGTGATCTACACTAATGTTATTTACACTTTCTCGTCGACGAAATTCACTCGCGTTTTGATTCCGCGAAAGTGGTTATCACTGATTGACAGGTCAGGCAACTGAACAACGAGAGAGTCGTAACGTGTCGTGGAGTAGTTTGACAGGCAGCGCTTCACTCTGGGCGGCACTTCAAAGAAACCACTTCGGCGCCATTATTTCTTCATACGATTTGCCTGCTACAAAAAAACTTTTTTTTCAGCCGATTCATAACTTTCCTAGCTACTTCGTAGAGCAATGTGTTGTAATGAAGCCCAAATTTATTTTTTTAAATGAGTGTAAATTCCTTGAAATAGAAAAACGGCAAAATTTTGTTTTGATCACTAGAGTTAATAAATGTAGTGAGTTAGTGGCTGATTTCGCTCATCACTCTACTTTGGCATTCCATGTTGATCCATCTGTAGGTTGGTTATACAATTGAACTGATTTGGTTCTGTTCTTCTCTCTCAATTGTGTTCACAGAGACACACTTCGTATTTTCCTGATAAGATATTTGCAGGGAGTGGTTGTGAGGTAGAGCTGGAGTAACAGAGCATGTACTGTGTGCGTATACAGTGCTGGCTACAGCGAGTCTCAGCGTGATGGAGTCAGCAGCGGCCGGTTGACTGCAGGGAAGGACCTCAAGGTTGTCTTCCGTTTTGTGCAAGAATGATGGGACGCCACAGCAGAGAACAACAGCTCTATGGAAGCTGGGGGTGGAACTGCGAGGACATAAGGGGGTTAATGTTCACCCACTTAGTGGGACCAGTTGTGGCTGCATTGTGGGTTTTTCCAGGGCCACCAAGGAACTGAAAAAAGGGAGTAGCATTTTTTTGTTTTTTGCTTTCCACCACCTAAAGAATAAGTAAAGCATTGCAATCGTCTCATAAAGTAAGTTTTGTACATATCTTTTCGTTTTGAGGTCCATTGAAAACACCTTTGGCCCATGGTCTCCATTTATGTTAATAATTAAGTTTGTCAAGAGACATTTGTAAGGATTTTAGTGATATTTGTTCTCTGGCGGAGGTTATCGACGTACTTCTAGAGAGTTGCACATTATTTTGTCCTGTCAAAACACCTTGTTCATCCTAAAAGAGGCAGGGAGTTTTTATTTGATGAATGTACTATGTAATGGAATGTGCAAGTTGATGGAACAATGTTGGGGGCTTTAACACGTTCACTGCATATCACCCGAGTGAGGGGGTGTGGGTCTCCCAGCCGGGTCACACGGCTCCTGTGTCAGGGGCTCCCTTCCATAGTTCTGGTTGTATCCAACGTCAGCCTGCAGATAGAAAACGTTTCTGGTAACGACGCACTCAGTTTGTATCAACTCTCCACTCTGGACAGGCCATAGGAAGTTTAACGAAGTATTTAACCAAATTCGGGGTTTGGAAGTTGGCGTGTGTGCTCCATCATATTTTGACCAAATCGACTTGAAAATGTAAGTATGATCATCTCGAATTACACATTATATTTACTACTTTTTCACATTTATTGTGATTTATTTCCATCACTCCGCCAATTAATTTTATTATCATTGTTTATTTTCACAGGTAAAACCGAGCACTGTTTACGACTTCTACTGTTTTTCCACTCGTTTTCTGATTTTTACTGTGTGCTCTTTCATATCTACCAAGAAAAGGTAAGATCTCTTTGCTTATTTAGGTGTAACGAGTTTTGTTATCTATCCCATGCTCAGGATAATTTTTGTTTTATTCATGTTACAGATATTTTTTGTACATTCTTGATTTTATAATTGTGTGCTTCATACTTGTTTTACTTTGTATCACAGATGTCTGGTGAACAACCAAGTTCATCTCATTCTGCCCCCAAAAGAAGCCGACTGTCACAAGAAAGAAAAGTGTACACGGATGAGCAAATTCAACAATTCTTTGTAATTGCAATCAAATTATATTTTTGAAAAATTGTAATTCTCACTTTTTATTGAATATAATCCCGATGCAATGGTTTGAATTGATTTTTGGCAATAAATACATGAATAACAGCTGACATGAATACAGTCAAGCGGGAGGTATGTGACCAGCAAACCAATAGAAAAACACCTCGATCTCAACTTCCAGGCTGGTCACACGGCTCCCGCGTGACTGACATAGTCGCCATAACTATGCATTTATCGAGGAATATCGGCAAAAATGTTGAGTAACATTAATCAATACCTATATAAGGAGTTGAATGCAACGAAAAACAAATCAGCACGGGGGGTCAACCCAATGATGGTTGATACGCAGTGAACGCGTTCATAAGAGAGCGCGTGATTGCCTCGCACCCTGATGTAAAATGTTCGTCAGCGCAATTTTGATAGCAATCGATAAACAAGTTACGCTATCAATCAACGAAAAAAGTTAGCAATAATAAGATGTGAGAATGTCGGAGTTCGTTTTGCCCGCGCGACCTGTTGGATATTATGTAAACTACAGTAGTTTCCACGGTTGTCGCTAAGTGCAAATGTTCCGGGCCTTTTCCCGCTAATGATCTCTTGTTTCAAGATCTGTTAACACCGAGGCTGGCGGCTGAAAACCGAGTTTAAAAATAAATCGAATGTCAAAAAGTGTGAAAGTTTTTCGAAACAGCTGCACGCATCTCTTTTAGTTTATACCATAAACTTGTTCATTCATCTTTTTTTAACGAGAACAAACAATTTTTTGTCTCCCGTTCTGCCCATTCAATCGTCGTATTCGCAAACTGAACTAAACCTTTCTATATTAGGATCAAACTTTTCGCAAAATGAATTCAACCTTTCGCAAATAGAATTAAACTTATCGTTAATTATAATTTTTCAAGCACCCGAATTTTGTGTCATTCAAATCATCGCTTATGCAGTTCCAATATTAGTTATACCAATAGCTATTCCCTCTATAGATAATATCCTAATATAGTGCCAACACAGTATACTACTATATAAATCACTACTAATTCGATACGACTTTGAGCGCTCTAATCAGCAACGCTCACTGAAATATTTGAATCCCTGTAGCTCATCGCCACATCAAATTTGCTCATAAAACACAACAAAAACTAATGCTGGTGTGACAAACAACCGTTGCAAGCTTCAATTAATACAACGCTGTTTAAGTCAAGAAAGTTTGGCTGCCCACAAGGAAGGTTGAATTGACGCTCCACAGACGAGGAATTGCTTTGAACACTCCACTCATTAGAACTCTGACCATGTTTAGTGCAAAGGATTAATTTTATGAAAGCTCCGCTTGTTATTAAAAAACTTTCATTCAGTTTGCGAAAAGTTTAATTTAGTTCGTGCAAGCTATAAATTTCAGTTCTTCGCCATAAAACTAATCAAACAATCCAATCAATTTTCTATTAAAACTTGGTGTTGAGGAAAGCGTGGAGTTCAAAGAACTATCCAAAGTCGTCACCTCAAAAGAAATATGTGGTATTGTAAGAATATTAGATGAATCGGGATTAGAGAAAAATGTTGTCAGATGGTATAGTATAATTGGATTAATACTAAAATTAAAATAGAAAATTAAACCTGATCGTTCAGGACTAGTTGGACGATGGTGGTGCAGAAGAAGAAGAAGTGTTGATGAATTAGTTGAATGACGGCGACGTTCTGAAATACATACAGACCTCCTTGGGACTACATATTGCCCACGTTGCAAACGCGAATAATATGGACTTCTTCAGGGAGAAAAAGGGCGTCTTGGACGAGAGAAAAGGACAGTAGTTCGATCATACAGTGTTCCAAACGGAACTGGTAGGAAAAAAGGCAATGCGAAAGATGGTAAGACGGAAAAAAAGTTTGGTCAGAAGGAGAAGAGAGAAGGAAAAGAGCCAATAAGGTCTTGAAGTTTTGGGCGATTCTTGTGGGAGATAGGCGTGTAAGTCATATTTTGATAGCAAGTAGTAGCGCCTAAATTTGTCAGAATCTATTGAGGTCTACTTATGTCTCGACAAAATTGAGTAATCAGTACATTGTGAGAAATGTTTCGAATTGTGCTGCTCTCATCATTTTCCCAAAAACGAGAATTTCATAGTACTTCCGGATTATTTGGAGCTTCCAAAAAAAAGGTGCAAAATTGTTGGAGGCATTTTTGAGGAAAAAAACATTAGGTGTTTTGATCCACCACAACAAAAACTGTATCGGACGGCTTTTTAAGCGGCTCGTGGCAACCTGCAGGCTAAATGTAAAACTTGACCCGATTTAGCTAGGCCATCACATTCACGAACACTGAGACCATTTTCCCAAATAATGATTTTTGGACTCAGGAGCCCTTGAAACGTAAAGATATGATGCTACTAGCATTCTTATGAAAATGAGTGTGGTAGGCTAACAAACTACTTATACGATGAACGTATTCTTTTGATAATCAAAAGCATCCCCACGAATTCCGGAATGCAAACCACAGATTTTACCACATTATTCCTGAACAATCTCAAAAAAATTATATTGACAGTTATGATGCAGCTTTGAGGATGTGCTCAAGCCCATGTGTTCTTGCAAATGGCCTGAAAGACTGTCTTGTGATCCTACCCAGGACTTACGTAGGTCGAAGAACATTGCTGTTTGCAGATTTGCCTATTGTAACTTCACTTCCCCCGGAAACATGCCCGGAAATAGGATACCTTGAATAAGGTGAAACCACAATGTATTGATAATTAATGATCGAGAACTGAAAGACTACACTCACTCCTGGTCACTTTATTGTACGTAATACCGCTCATATATTCTCACACTCTTCCTTGCAATTTTAAATATCCTGAGACGATCCAAGAGCTAAACCGTCTACTGAGAAGGATGTATATGAATGATGACCACTTACTAGAAATTTACTCCAGGCTTACATTAAGTTTCTCAATTAAGAGTAGCGGTAGTTCAAATAATCATTCGAAGAGAAGGATTTATTTCGACAAAAAGTGCACCAACCTCTTCATAGAGGCTCACAATCGTTACGTTACGTCAACTTGTAATTGCGAATATCAACAAGGATTTGAAATAGACAATAACAACAATAAAATTTATAAATCGCCATAACGTAGAAACAGCAATTGCATCTAAAAATAAAAATGTCTACGAGATGTAGTAATTCGGGGGTTTCAAACAAAATCTTCTGACCGTTCAGCCCGACGCAGACTGTAAATTGGTAAAGATTGACAATATTTGGCACAAAAAATGGGGTTCCTATGAATCAAGTTGAAGTGCGAGTTTAGACCTACTTGTGATACATGGTATTTTAACGACCAATAACAACAGTGTCAACGCGTAACTCAACGCATGAATTGCTTTAATATTAAGTACATGATATTTTGCCGTATCTCTGAGGAAATATCCAAAAATATGGATGGCATGTGGTGAAACGAGTGAAAGTTGAAACTCTTTACTCCGCCTTTACACATTTCTCATTAACTATTATTACTCCCTTACGAAAAGAACCGTTAATTTTCCTTAGCCCTACGTAGTAAGAAGGACAGTTACGTAATCAGCTTGAAAAAAAAGTTAGTTTCCTTCACATCATTACGTTTCAAGGGCTACTGAGTCCAAAAACACCATTTGGGAAAATTAAGAATTATGGAGCGAGTGACAATTTGGACAGTAGATAACTTGAATGATGAGCAAAACCACTTTTAAAAAAAATCGACTTGAATGTCAATTTGTACCACCTCGATATTTGTGCACAGAATATCATCTTTACTAGTCATTTGAGGAAGGGGCTTGTGATCACAACTTGGCCCATTAACTACCCAGCTTCTCTTCAACTGAGTCTGCACGTCTATGCTGTAATGTGGGTTCTCGCATTCCCTCCTTTTCTTGAGAGGTGTCTAATATCATATCAGTTCTATCACATTATTTCCTAGAAGACGTTCCAAGCTACATGTTATGCTCCCACTCTCATTTTATTAACCCTGTCTGAAGGCTGGCAAATATAAGACCAACAATGTACCAACTAATGGTACATTTATAGTGAAAGAACCCTTTACCTAGCCTCTGCAACTTACATATTGCTCACAACATCCTTATGGCAAGCCACCCGCTCAAGCGATGTCTTATAAAGTCTTGAAAGGGGACGCAGGGTCTGGAAGCAGTGCCATACGAACTTGTAATTAATTAAATAAGTGGATACGAGTGATGCTACCAGGCGCGACCACGGGTTGTGGATAGTGGAACGGCCACAGCATTGTCCCCAGGGGCATGTCTGCGGCCAGCTGTGAATAAGGACAGCATGCTGACTGAATAAGCAGCCACGAACAATGGGCAAAAGCCAAGAGATCGCAGAAGAGATCCTGAACAAAGGACTCAAGGGCAAGCGGATCTACATTTTCTCAGACAGCCAGGCCGCCTTAAAGGCCATCGCAGCCTATAGTTTTAGGTCTAAGCTGGCATGGGAATGCCTCCATGCGCTCAAGCAGCTCGGCGCCTGTAACAGGCTCTCCCTCATTTGGGTGCCGGCTCACAGGGGGCATGAGGACAATGAAAAGGCTGACCGCCTTGCAAAAAGGGGTACAGAATCCCTACCCATCGGGCCTGAACCACACGTAGGTATGACGAAAAGTCACCTGAACTGTCTGGTTGCTCGATGGGAGATACAGGAAAATGGCGCCCATTGTCATCGCCAGCCACAACTAAGACAGGCGAAAAGGCTTGTCACGCCTTCCTGTCAAAGGGCAAAGGCGATGCTGACACTCTCTAGACAAGATCTGAGAGTACTGGTAAGCTTCCTCACCGGGCACTGCCCACTCAGATATCACCTCAACAAGATGGGCATCTTAGAGGCAGTGGAATGCAGACTCTGCGGTGAGGAGGACGAGACAGCAGAGCATATCCTGTGTGAGTGCCCTACCTTGGCAGCAAAACGCTTTGAATACTTCGGTCCGGGGACCACTGAACCCCAAATCATGGCGGAATCTGCGGTGAAGGACATACTCAGCTTCCTAAGGGGGGCAGGTATGTACGACGTCTTCTACTAAGAAAGGGCCGTCACAATAGGCCCATATGTGGCCGCAGTGACAAAGGGACTTGTCCCACACACCCTCGGGTCAAAAAAAAAAAAAAAAAAGGAGGGGCCAATGTCCAAGTTTTGCACTGGAGGGAAGAGCTAACCCATTCCTCTCCAATACTTACAAAACTGCAGGAAGCAATGGACAGTTGAATGATTCGCAACTGAGACTGTGCAGTCAGGAAACAGCTTTTGCAGGTGAAATGAAGAGTGACAATACATCTGCCCTAGGGTTCTGTATTCCATCAGAGCTCAGTGTATGAGTAGCCCAAATTGTCTTTTCAACGTGTCGACAGTTTCTATTTGCAGGCTCTCACACATGCAAACTGAGGTACTTTATCTCCTGTCTCTACAATCTCACGCACCAACTTCTTCCTGGCTCTGTTCCCTGACTGCGGTGCCCGAGGTTCAGATCGCCATTGTGATCTAATGCGTTCCTGAGTGAAGAACCACGCCGTGTTAATCCACCCAAGGATACCATTATCCAGTCAGAGATAAACTAGATTGTTCCTCAAACCCTCTTTTTAGTGACTTTTAGAGATTGTCTGTTAATTTCTGTCCTTGTGCTCCTTTGACGTTGGATTGTTAAATGTCATGAGTTCATTATCTTTCTTTCTATTAAAACAAGAACTCATTTTATTTCGTTCCTTATTTTAACTCAAAGTGGACTTGACTCTAGTCATAATCATCTAATATTACCAAATGCTTCAGAAACGAGGTTATTTATTTAATTGAATGCAGGTAAGATTGTGTTGATAGGTTTAATTTATTTCTAGTATTGGGCGCATTTTGTGAATCGCACACGTTTTTAAATTCGCGTCACAAATCCAAGTGGCTCCGTAACCGAGCCAGGAAGAACAAATAAAGCATAATTACTCGTTTTTCAGGTTTGAGCTTCATTGGAAGCTCTGAATTGCATGTGCACCTTCTAAATTGAAAGTAGAAAATGCAAATATCTAAATAAAACTTGGGTGTCTTTTTCAGTGACTTTGGTGGAATTGAATTCACATTAACTATTTCATATGAAGTGCAACGAAAATAAAGTTCTAAATATTTTTGACCACGATTTTAGGTTCTTGGACCGCTGTGCAACCTATCACGTATCTTCCATATGAATCAGTGCAGTATGTAGGAACAAATGTACAACTGGCCATAGCCATCACATCAGTTATGGTCAACAACATGAATAAAACCAATTTCGATGGGATGCTTATAACGTGACCATCATCAATATATTGTAATTTCAACGCAAATAACAACTTATTATTAGAAACATTTTCGGGTGTCCCCAGTTGGTTTAAATTATTTGTTAACAGTTTTTGCACTACCCTTTGCGTTTCAGTTGAAAATATGGCAGTTAGTGTGAACTATGGCAGTTCTATGACACCCTACATTAGAAAGCAGCTAGGGATAGGTCTTGGCATGTTTTAGCGTATTGATACTGTTTTGTTATCTCACAGCATACAAGTAACAAAACGGAGTTAGAAAATAGTATATTTCCACTAAGCTAAGTGATTCTAACTGTTACGTCATTGTCATGAACATTTTATAATTTTATATATTACCTGTGACTACCAGGCAAAATCGATTTGCAACATTTCACTTATTGGAAATACACTGTTTTCTAATAACTCTGCTTCGTTTCTGGAAATACGTTGCCACAATTTTTTTGTGAGTGATTAGGTTAGACAAGCAACCTGGGAGAACGAGTCTCTGCACAACTAGCCATCCAGCAGCAGATAAGCTAAACAAGGAACCTGAGAAAACATCGTACTTATATAAAATAATTAAAAATAAATTATGACGCATTTATTTTGAACTTGAATAAAATACTATCTCAATCAACCTCTTCTAATGCATTCCTATTTGTAGATCTGATAACTACAATATAAGATAATAATGTTTACTCAGGATGGATCAGACGTAAACTGTCTTGCCTACGGAGGGATTTCTAACTCTTTTCACGATAGTATTACAGGTTCAAGACGTTTGGGACTGTACACACATATGCACCCGATCACAATCGTAATTCAGAAGGCACCAGAAGAATGAAGTACGCTCATCCTTGATGTTATGCCAGTATTTGACAAAATAAGACGTTTTACGTCTTGTACTCAGACAATATTTTTGTAGCTCTACTCATTACCTGTTGGTCAGTTGCACTCGTCCAAATGGCTGTGCTGTCATGCATTACTTGCAAAGCAATGTACTACCGTCTTGAATTGGCGTATATGTGTACACTAAAACCATCTTCGACCGCATATTTAGCTGCCAGTCGATCGACACAGTGAAGCTGTAAAGAAGAAAGCTACGCTCCTCATCAGTGGCCACTGGTCACGCCAAGGAGGAAGCCACCTGTTTCCTCAATGTAGGCGATCAACCAAGAAGGCTTCTCATGAGTTGGAATAATATTGAAAATCGTAGTGCTGGCTAAGCGAGAGTGAGGTACTGAGTGAAGTATCATACTATTGAATAATACATTATCGCCGAACGAAATTGCTTGTAAGTTGTAAAAAGTGCTTGGTGCAGTACCTTACGATACGTAAGAATGAGCACCATTCGTCTCAGTGGTCTCGCGAAGTACTGTTACATGAGCAACAATTTAAAACAGACTCGTAGACCACACAGGCATTGCCAACTTTTCACCGTAAGCCCTTAGAAGCTCTTCACAGCAAGGCAATATTTGATTACATTCATTGAAGAGGAGGGAAATGACAAAAAGTACCACCACTGCAGTGTGAGGAACTTCTACTGCATAAGGACACCTACAGACCTCTATGCAATGTTTCGCAGATTTCAAAACCTGCTTGTCTTATTATTTATAGTTTTATTTTCAACGACACTGCAAGATATCGAACAATATTTACAAATACTCAAACTGCTTCGAGTAAAATTTGAATGGAATAAATTTATAGAGAGGAAAAATGTATTATTTACAAAGCACCATCGTCATTCTGGAAGGTTGAAGTCCTTTATCCCAAATCTCCTGTATGAGGGTCTACAAGTTGGCAGGAGAACTTTCGAAGATTTGCCGTATTAATAACCCTCTTTCAACTATATTAGGCCAATACTTCAGCACGGAGGAACTGTACATTCTCCAATAGAAGGAGTGGAAATCGAGTACAATGTTTGACAACTTGCATCAACCCCGTGCAACACGGATGTAAAATACTAATTATCCCAACTCCTCAGGTTCCCTCGTGCGATTGTTATCGCCATCACAAAGAAACGTGCAGGGCAGCGCAAAATCTCTCCTTAAACCACTACATCTATAAAAAGAACGAGTTTTCATTTCTATTTACAGAGCCCAACGACACAACATACCTACTTTATATAATTTGGGCGTAGGGAACAACCTTAGAATCGGTTGCTGGCGCATCAATGGGCTCATACAGCACCAACATGAGACATCAAATTAAATTAATATGAAGTTCCGAGTTAAAACCCTGGTGAATCGTGATAATACCTCACACACATTTATTCGAAATTTTGGCAGTTTCGTTTTCTGAAGTGATTTGAAATGAACACTGTTTAATCGTCAATAGGCCACAGCTTCATCCCTAATAAATTTCAGTGTCACGTTCCCCAATGGATTAGCTTACTTTTATACCACTCGATGAGCTCAAGATTGTGGCCCACAAACAATACCTTTTTCTTGTCAGTCCTTCATTGTGAAACTTCATTTAAAACAAAAAATTGTAAAAAAAACGAAACCGCCAAAACGTTCCTACTTTGGGTTAAACCTAGTTTTTGTTTGAGTTATAGGGGGTTTTATAACAACCACTTAAAAAATACCAGAAGAAGTAGACACGAAGACAGATGAAAGGGTTTGGAAGATGTGCTTTGGATCAGAGGCGGTTGAGATGTCTTCACTTTGGTTCGGTGCTGCGTTCGACGGTTGCTGAAGATTGCGTTTGATTGATTGGTGGGTACTGTCACGTTACAGTACATTTCATCGCAACATGAGACGCATATCTGAAAAGTCATTTTCCCCCAAATTATTAAAGTCAGAATTTGTAATAAATTAAGTGGTGTCTAAAAACAAAAGACATACATAAATATGAGAGTTTGTCTAACGGGTGTTGGAAGGTGTTTTTTCACACTGGGGTTTTTTGATGAGACCGGCGAACTGTCTACATAATTTTTACAGAGAATATTCGAAAAACGTAAAATTGTTGCCGTTGCATAAAAAAATTCGAATTAGTTTCATAAAATCTTCGAACAAACCCTAGATTTTAACGGGTTTTGGTATACGTACCTTCTAATTTTCTATGCAAAGTTTATTAACCAGCAAAATTGGTGGTGGTGGTCCAAGTTTGATTGATTTGAATTTTGAAACTCATCAAAACTTGGGCTGGGGCAAACAAACGAAATGTTTTTTCAACGTATTCAGTTTATTCTGAGCCTTGTGAGACCAACCAGGAGTCGACGTCTTGAGTCTCTATATAGATCTTGTTAGTTATAGGTTTTAAATATATTCAGTTTTGCCGTCAGGAGGGGAATTTCAATATTCTTGCGGAACAACTCAACGTACCCCAACGACTTCATAGACGCTCCATTAAAACCTCTCCATATTTTAGGAACCTCATGCTGATGCTATATTCGACTGAATATTGAAATTGAAGCAATTCGCTCAACCTTCAAATGACATCACGCTGAAGTAGGAGTTCTTAACCTAGTTTCCCACCTGACCTAACAGTTTGGCATGTTTCAGAGAGTTTTTTGGGTAGCAAGTTTCAAGGGTTAAGATTAAATGTGGCCACGTTTGTCATAACATTTTTCGCCAACTGGGCAAAGCGGTTATAAGCTTGCTCAGTAGCAGTCAAAGCTGGAAGATTTGCTGCTCTTCCAACAACCGTCGCACACTGGGGAGGAAATACAGAGGAGTAGCACAGCACGCAGTTTCTTGTTTCCTCCATGCTGGAGGCGTTAGAGCTGCAGGATGGAGAGTCTTTGAGAGAAAAGAAGTGGAACTGATGATGTCCCATAAGGAACTGGCTCAACACACTTTCTTCTAAGACGTTCATAGGAAACTCGTACGCATCATGTCCCTTTGATGAGGATTCCCATCTTACTTGGCATTTATATAATTCACCTAGTGGGCTAAGTTTTCGTTCAGTGGGGAGGTTCGTATTCGGCAAAGTGCAGTCACTCTCCACTTGCCCACTGATCTTATGGAGCCTACAGTGGATGTTGCCTTGTAGGCCTTAGTGATCCACAGGAGCGCAGCTCTCTGAAATTGGGCCAGTACTCTCCTTTGATTGTCTGCAAGTATATCCCCAGATGACGAGGCAGTAGCCAATTATGCTAAAGTAAATGGCCTAGTACATGAGGTTGCGTCTTACTAATTGCTTGTTATGAGGCAAACCTTGCGAAGGTAGTGCCTTCTAGAGACCGGAGCTGAAACGCCACCTCTCACCTATATTGACGCCTAAGTACTGAGTGCTCCTCAAGAGGAAGACTGAGGCTGCCAAAAAAAGGTGGACAGTTGGCTATTCCATTTTCCCACCCCGCTGGGGACAATTCAGAGCACTTAATGAGTTTTGCTTCAATTTGGCGGACTAACTGTGCTCACATCAGCACAGTCATCCACAAAGTCTTGCAGCCAGTCGCCACGAGGCTTTTCAGAAGGTCTTTGAAGAAGGCGTTCCAAAGAGTTGGCTTAGAGGCTCATCCCGTTTGTATCGTTCTCTGGACTGAGACATGTCTGCATTCGGTGGCAGCAGATCTATTTGTCAGATAACTTCTGACGAGCAAGTATAGGTGATGAGGAAATCTGTTGGATACTCTCTTCACTGGCTGGTGTGTCACGTTATTCCACGTGTCGGGCCATCTAAAACACGGATTATCGTGTAACTAGTATCTCAGGCCTTTGGCCGAGGTCCACCAGAGCAGTAACTCACTATCAGTGGTAGCGCTACACAACCAACGTTTCTGAGTGAGAGAATAATGCACAGCTACTAGGCCCACCCCTTTTTCGTCAAGTCTACTTGGAGTTGTGGCATGGAAAAGATGAGGATTTCTTTTATTTTAACGGTTATAATTCGCGAAGCTACATCTGATGATGATGAGTGCAACACGTGGAATGGGGACGTAGTAGCAAATATATTTTCCACCTTCGCTCGAAATTAAATGAAGATTAAATGTGCAATTATTCGGCCACCGCGTTACAAAAAGAGTTCACTTCAATTAAAATGAAGAGTTGGGAAAGAGAAAGCAGATTTCATCCCCTCCTCAGATTCAAAAGGCAGGAATGTGAAACGAGAAGACTTGAAGGGTCGCACTTGCCGCTTGAACCCCTTCTCTGAGTCATTAACGTTCTGGTAGCTGTTAATGAGGATATTCAAGTTTAAATGGAAAGATTGATGCATCTACTAAGCGAAGCATGGAGGTAATGTGTTGCCAGTCTTAGTAGCTGATGGCGTAAAAGAGATCCAAATTGCCGTCACTTTCTAATTCCGAAGGCCATTGTCGTTTTTCGTGTGAAACATTGTGGCCAATAAAACGTTAATGGTTTCACCATGTCACAGCAAGAATCTGTGAATATTCCAGCTCAACAGGGTTGGTGTTCCAAATCTGAATGTTGTGACAATAATCTTCAAGGAGCCGAGCAGGAATAACTTGGGGTGGAACCATATTGTAGCATGAAAGAGTATGGAAAATACAAAAATTGTGCGGTAGATACTCAATTTCTCCCAATTTCTCAGCCCTCATGCTGCTGTTCTTGCTCTATAACGGTTTGCTCAGTATTGTTTCGTCCACTTACTAAGTAAGGAAGAAGAATCTGAGCTGCGTTGTTTAGTAATGTAGCACAAATAGTAATGCCCAAACGCACCGAAGAAGACGGGTTAGAGTCGTATTTCAGATTATGTCAACCATTAGAACCTTAGTTTGTTCTCGTACTACAACACCAAGGCCTCGATAAGATACAACAATAGTTTACAATAAAGTATCAAGGCATGAGAACGGGGCTCCAGTAGGAATTATGCTACTCATCTAAACTACAGAAACTTCACATTCTCTCGTCCGCTAAATCGAGCAGTAAGCAATTTCACGATCACAACTATCTAGGAGCGAAGAGAAGACTGATAGCGTACAACCATTATCGTCAAGTAGTACTAAAGGTTAGGTATAAAACAGGGTTTTATGAAGCTGAAACGCGAAACCGTCCATCGCTCACATATAGCCGCTATTAAACGTGCCGTTGAACTCTGCATTCAAAGCAGCAGTTGGGTCAAACAACACATTAACCGTAATTTCTAACTGTGATGGAGGAGCTCACGCTTCAGCACATTGTTCTTTAGCTGCCCATTCGAATAGAATTTTAGCGTCCGTCTTTTAAATCTATTGTTTTTAATCCAACCCACGGACGTATGCTTTTGGTTCGTTATTCATTCTGAAAAATACACCTACTCGGCCAAGAACATTTTTAACGACAAACTTTTTTAAATATGCTGTAAATTATTAGTTTATTATTCGCTTGAACCGCTTGACGTAGTCTCACTCCTCTGAGAACCATTGCATTCGATTCAGCGTAAAAAAATCGCAGTAAGTGAATGATTGGTTAGAACTGAAGTAGCTTTCCTCCATCCGCAAGTAGAGTTCAGGAATTTCTACGGGTTCATTGATTTGTTCGGATCAGTTGTCCAGTGGGTCGACTTTACTCTGGAACGCTTATTAACTCAATAAGAAAGCAACACAAGCAAAGTATAACTACGTAAATACAATACCGTTTGCGTGTCGACCAGAACGCATCCAACTCCCAGGGGCCAACATTCGCTTGAGTCAGCGCATTTTTTATTTACAACTACACTGGCTCCAGTGGAATCCATGATGTGCAGCGTGTGACAAAAATCTTCACCTGAGAATAAAACAAGAATTGTAAGCGAAACAATCGAAGCTTCAATTTCTCTTATATGACAGGGTTTAATTTTTTGCTTAAGTACATATCGAAGCTTGTAATACCTTCGGTATTTGCTCAATTCATCAATACCATTGAGTTCGCATTGGGCGAAGAATGCTTTTGCTCCATGTTACAAATGTACACTCCCGCTAGACATTTTAAAACTTTATGAACAACTGTGGGCTTCTTGAATCCAAACCGACACCTCTAAGGATGTTTGGCAAGAAGAGAAGCCAGACGGTGAGGGGGATGGTTATGGATGGGGTAGAGCAAGGTGGTCGAAGTAAGAACATGATAGCACGAGCAGGAGAAAACAAATGATGGGAAAAATTGAGAGATGAGATTCGGCAATGAGGCGACTCTGTTCGTCACATGATGAGTCGGGCTTGTGTTGTGAATAAAGAGGAGCTTGTTCGATTGAGGAGAAACGATCCGAAGTCATTCAGCGCAATATTAAGTTGGTAAAAATAAGTGAGCAAGAACCGTAAGAAGAAACCTCGGCGATGAACCATTTTTTCACGTTTAAAACCACCAATGCCACTATAAACTAATGTGTCAAACTGATGTGACAACAAGGCTCTGCAGTTGTTGGACGTCGCCACTTACAGCCGCGAACATTTATATTCCCATATCTGCATGTTCTTGAATGGGTTCTATTCCTATGTCAATTTCAGCGGGTCCTTACTTCCGAGGGTCTTCGCTTCCCTTCCATCTGGAGTCTGAATCCCTATCTGATCCGTCAAGTGCCGTATGTCTGTGGTGTCACCAACTTCGTAGCTTAAATTTCATAATTAAGTTCAGTTCGGCAATTGTTTTACCCGTACTGGGTTACATCAGCTGTTTGGAATTGTAACCCCTCTTCGGCTCGCCAGCCAATCAGTTAGATTTAAGTTGTGAAAGTTCTCAGAAAAATTAAAGTAATTCCAAACAAGTAACAACGTTCATTTCGACGCTTTATATCACCCAATCATGATAATTACGATTTCACTGTAAAAGGACTTCCGTGATTCATCTCCCACGCTAAAAACCAATGTACACTCAGTTAGCACCGAACCCAGACCCGAGGAGGTACGGCACGTCATGTCATTAACCGGTAGAGAGCCCATATATTCCCACGCATGGGTATGACCCTGGGGAATCCGAACCATCTGGGAGGAGTTCTTAATATGTTTTCCCACTTGATTCCACTATTTACTTGCATGGTAAATACTTTCAAAGGAAGTTGTTAAAAGCTTGGTTAGTAGCAGTCAAAGCTGGAAGGTTCTCTTCTTACAACCGTCGCTCACTGTTGTAGGAACTACAGCGATGGAGCACGCGGTTTCTAGTTTCCTCTGCACCGGAGGCACAAGACGAGCAGGATGTCTGACAGAAAAGAAGTGGAGCCGCACATTAAAGTCACCATGTCCCATAACGAACTGGCTCGTCCTCTCTGGGCAGTGTAAACGTACCCTCATTTTGGAAGTTCGCAAACGCCGTTTAAATGGGTCCTTACGTACAATTGGAAATTGATACAAGTGTTTACTGCTCACGAATGTAACTCTACTATCTACTACTCTATGTATAAGGTCTACTAACTGTTGCGGAATGACGGTAATGGTATTAAGTTGTTCCCTCAGAGGTTCATTAGAAATATGGTCCCTTTCACGCACTTGTACAAGAAGGAGTGTCATGAATAATTTCTCGAGACTCACGCCGAAACTTGTAACCACCACTTGTTGATCTCAGTTGGTTGGGTGAAGTGGGCCTCTTGAAGCTATCGGCATTCATTAATGTCTCTCTGAGTGGCTCAGAAGGTTGTGGGGAAGTTATCATTAGTTCGTGCTTTAGTTTTGATTACGTTGGTTCAGCCTACGCTCCACCTCTATACAAACACCTCTCCGAAAAACAAGCGGGAAAGTAGTATGAGAGAAGGTGATCACTCAAAGTAACGCGTGTATTGTTAGAGACGTTAATTTCCACTACTCCATAGAACTAGAAGAAGTTTGCTAAACAGACTACCAATTCTGTGGTTTCATTGGCCTCTCCTTCCAGCACTCAACTGCTGATTACACGCCAAACTAAATTCATCACAAGTGTCAAACCTTCAACGCTTAACTGTTCAAGTTGAAGTACTCAAAAACAAAAACTTTCGAACGCTTAGCCACAACTCAGCAATGAGCTCTGACGGCTGCTGTTATTTAGGCTGCAGCATAATGCCCAGTGTGACTGCCTTCTCACCCCTCTTCTATTAATTGGAAATTGAGGAAACACAAAACACTCAAAGTAGGACAATAAGACAGCTGAGGAGTTGGCTTATTAGTAGCTATTTAGACCAGGAGAACCTCACAGTGCGATTCGTGATTCATGCCTGAACACTGTCCATGTCTCATTTGGGTCCTCATCTGCCTTTCTTAACTTCGAGAGAGAGAGAGCAACTTCTCTTCGCAATTATCTCATTTGATCATCTGACCCGCTCGAACCTGATATTCAACCTCCATGGCTAAATGTGTGGCCAGCTCACATGAAGAAATTGAAGGAGCATGTGATTGAGAAGCAGCTATGAAGCTGAAGGTATGGCACCTATTACAGTGGTTGGGTTAATTCCGCCCGTAGGAAAATTATGGAAGGTAATGTACCCGTTTGGTGAGATGCTGAGTGCAAGCGCTTTCGATGTAAAGTCATCATCGTTTGGCCCCTTAGAAGACGGACCAGAAGCCAGAGAAGACGATCAAACAGGTACGTTAACTTTTAGCGTTAACCAAGCGATCAAGACCTTCACCGATCCTCCCTACCGACTATCATCAGGCGAGGATAAGATGGCAGGCAAGCTCAGCCTTAAGTTTCTTTCTTTCGTGCACAGTTACAGTCGGTCTTGGTGAGAGCTGTCATCTCCAAGACACCGAGGGCGAGATGGTGTATGGAACGCTTCTAACCTTATGGTAGCATGACACCTCAACCGCTGGTGGTGGGAGAGTAACATAAAAGTTGTTGCGCGGTCTCGGATAAGGAGTTGCATTTCGAGCCCCACCTCTTATTTCCCCTTTTCTATTTGTTTGGTTATTTTTATTGTCTCTCTTTTTAATGGTTCAGTTTAATTTTTGAAGGTTCTGTTTATTTTGCTATTTTATCGTAATTTATTGCTCGTGTCATATCCCCTAAGAAGATTATTTATTTTGTCCCTCCCCAGCTTAAAATGTGTTTCTATAGTAACATTTTATTTAAATTCCGAGTTAAAAATCATTTTTTGTTTTCCTTTCTTGATTTGTTTGACTGTTATTGGTCATTCAAGTGAATTTTCTATTAGTGGCAGGAATAATAACTATTCCGTCTCTCCCCCCCCCCCCATCTTAACTAACTACCCACCCAGGGAAGTAGTGCATGATTCTAGTAGAAAGGCCACTTCGCCACCGCAGTGTACCTGGATTAAGTAGATCCATCGAAGGAATTCAATTGAGTAGGTCCATTGAGGAATGAAATACTCAAATGTCCTGCTATATTACGATCAAGGAGGCAGCGTGTCACGGCTGTTCACAGTGGTCACAGAAATTCTGGAAAATACCGTCAACCTTGGGGGCGATGGAAAAAGTATTACTTTGCAACCTCAGGCGTAAACACAGGTTCACACAATACTCGTTTGCCATGAGAACCGCCCCACTGACTGGCTCTTTTGGTTGATGTTACTTCAACACAATTTATCAAAACCACAGACGACCGGCGGAATCCTCGAGAAACGGGAAGGAGCCGAGAAGCGAGAAAAAAGAAAGAACAGAATATCATAAATGGGTGGAACATAAATGACAGTTTTTTGGCGAGGGGTCAAAGGGAGAAAGGCTGTCGACAAGTTGAAGAGGTGGATATCCCTCCCAACCATTGCCCTGCCCTCACGACCACACCACAAGTCACTGCAACATTTATATTGGAAAGCAGGAGTACGACACTAGCTTGTACAAATAACTCATCAGGAAGGGTAGCGAAAATGTCGACGCTAACTTTTCACATCAAAGGCAGAACATTAATTACTAAACATAATAGATTTTAAAAGGGGTTTCGGTAAAGACCTCAATTTCTGTATAGCGACGGTTGCCGTAGTCAAGAGTTTGTGTTCGAAATTCGTTGAGATCCTGAAGTCCCGGTTTATTCAATAATTATGATATACAGCGAAATCTCTAATTACTGGACACTCGCCGAGGACGGAAATCCCGTCGACTAATTAAGAGTCCGTTAATTATATATTCGGAGGAAAATTACTTCTGCCAATTAGGCGGAACACATGGCTCCCTCGACGTCATAACAAGACTACGTATAAATAAATATTATTCGTCAGCGCCTCGCTTCCAAGCAATTATTGCCAAATGAGGGATTAACGGGATTGAGATTGAAATGGGAAGCATCTATGAGTCTCTTGGTCGTCCTACAACAAATTTCACTACATCGCAATTCCGGAATTTTATCTCGAAACCTCTCTTGCGTCTATTGTACGTAAAACTACGACTTTACTGCTGGTCTATATGTATATAAATGAATCACTATCCTTGATCACGCCATCACTGTGTGAACAGCTGGAAGGATTTTATTAAATCTTTTATTTTGTGCACATTATTACGTTAAAAAAAATGAAATATTTCAAAACAACGCTTCGGTAGGAGTTATTTTATTGATAAAATACATGTAAAATAATTAATATAATTATTTCTTACAAAAAGAATGTAAGAAAACTGAATTTCTGAGCGTACATCAGGGTTAGTTGACGGCGATCACGTGTAATATTAAAACTTACAAAACATATGGAGTTTTGAGAAGTTTCGATTGACTATGACACACGTTACTAATACGTTTCTTTAATTTGCAGTTGAGTTTTGGTTTTTGAAAATGCCAGAAATTAGACGTACAAACTTACGTCGCAAAAAACGTAATGCTGCGAGTCAAAGATGTATGTCCCAATCGCCAGTTGAACTGACGAGCAACTCGAAGCGCGGAATCGATGGTATGGAAATCAACAACGTAGAAATGTGGCGTTTAACCCCTATCGAGCTGCATTCAATTATAACGTGGAAATTGCAGCTCATGGTAAATCCTTGCTATTGGACCATTGAACGTTATGTGCCAATATTGCAAGGCATTGTGATCATTGTGAACAGTCGTGACACGCTGCCGCCCTGACCGTAATAGCTTTGTGAATACAGAACATTCGACCAATTATATGTCGTACCTGTTAGGTGAGTCCGTCTCCTCTGGCTTGTGAGTTACTGTACTGACTTAACGGCCAGACGATGATGTCTTTACATCGAAAGCGCTTGCCCACAGTAACTCACAAGCCAGAGGAGACGGACTCACCTAACAGGTACGTTAACTTTAGTAATTTGCCTACTGGCGGATATAACCCAATTTCTTTAATTATATGTCGCCTGTTCCCAAGTCGGAATACCAAGAAAACTGTTCATATACGCGCAAGAAAAAAACGAAGGATGTTGTGTATCATTAAGCATTTGAATAGTAAACACTTTTTTGAAATATTTTAAAAATTAATAGTACCAATTCGAATTCAATATTCATTGTTAAGAATGGACAACGTCTGTCAGGTCAGCTAGTTAAATATAAAAATCTGTTTGTTATAAATACGGCGATAACGGAAATCTTATTTTATAACACAATGATCACGTTTACTTGCACATCCGAGAATGAATATAATTTCCTACGTAACATATGGAACTCAATAAAATACAATTTGCTAGGTTACGAAGTACAACAACACGGCCCCTCAAGTGGACTTCAGGTGTAGACCCACCCAGTGGCTGTGAACACCTCGTCAGCTTCTCACGGCGAGTTGCTTTGGTCAGTATGTCAGCGGGCATTCTATCTGTTTATGGCTTCACGAATGAATCTTAATGTTTTTAATTCGGTTGTGGTGAACAGGATATATGACAAGTTTTAATGCTTGGTTGCCATTCTTGAGCGTCAGCATTTCCTCTTAAGGATATCTAAGATATTCTAGAATCTTCGCAGATGAAGAGCTGACTTTTTATGCTCTCGGTTAGGCTCATGTACTTGGCTTCTGTACTGGAAGTCGACACAGTCCTTTGTTGCCTGATTTCCCAACTAATGGCTGCACCAGCCATTACGAAAGCCATAGATCTACGATCGACAGAGCAATTTCCCCAATCGGCATCCATAAAACCAAAGGCCGATTTTTTATCAGATATGTCAATTCCATATCAGCGGTACCTTTCAAATGCTCAAAAAATTAACAGAAAATGTGATATCTGGGCGAGTACCAATCGCTAAATATAACAATGAACCTATTAACGATTGATATGGAATATGACTCATTTTAACTGTCGTAGGAATTTTTTCGTGAAATTTTAATTTGATGGGAGTTGAAACTGGGTTAGAATTCTCCATTCCTTATTTTTGAGCGCTGGGCTCACAACCTATTATAAATAAGACGATAACGGAAAGATCATTTTATAACACAATGAACACGTTCACTCGCAAATCCGAGAATGAATATAATTTCCTACGTAACGTATTGAACACAATAAAATACAATTTGCTTGGTTACGAAGTAAACCAACTGGAGTTACACTTGCAACCTCAACACTGTTATCCCCTGGTGGCCAAGTTTATGTTTTGCGACAGCTTTCTGCGCATTTTCGCTAAAGGTACGTAATTGTGATTTGTGATACTGTTTTACCGTTGATTAGTCCTGATGAAGCGTTCTCCTAGTGCGACATTTGGTAATTTCTGTCTTCCATAGTCGATGACTACTTACTTACTTGGAACATAGTTCAATTTTACAAACGCACGTGGCACATCCACACTTGGTGAATCGTGGGAATGCGTCGGGAAACAAGTCTACACAATTTCCTCGATCGGTAAATACATCTGGATATTTCTTCTCTCAGTTCTTTTAAGAGTGTTGTGCCCTTTTGAAAATGAACTGGGTCTATGATTTGAAAAGTCGTCTGGTGAAACGATCAACCGCCCAACCGAGGTGGGCTTTGTGACTTGACGACAAAAGTAATTTTCCATCATACGTTGCGTCGACGTAACATGAACCGATAGAATTTGATTTTTCGGTGGAAAAATAAAAAAATATTTCAAGTATGTTTAGGGATTATTGTTGAATTCAGCTCAATGTTGATCTCTCTTTCCCTCAATTGTTATGTGACTTGAAAGGCACGATTTTCAGATTTTTCTAAAAAATGGGGTTGGCTTGGGAAAAGGGGTTCCAAACCGACAGATTCATGTTTTTGGTGCTCGTAGCCGACATAACGCGTTTTGTCAAGCTCGAAATTTTCTCCCGAATTGTATTAAACATATTTGAGGATTTGTTCTTCTTTGTTTCATCACTACTTTCCTAAATGGCAAAACCGTTGGCCATGATTTTGATCACAAGGTTGTTACCCGAAAGACTACGTTGGCGTACGTTTTATCGGCGAGTCCTTAGCATTGGCGATTAATGCACCTAATTTGCTCGTGGCTGAAAGTGGCTTCTTCGAAACGTCAGTTACGAACTTAACCCTTACCGCACCCATTCACGAAATTAAACATGCTTCCAACGTTCGCCTGAATTTTCAGTTCAGCCATTCATTTACCAAGTCATTTATCAAATAACAATTAACAAAAGTAGGCTCGACCGGTACGAAATGCCCCACGCATTAAGAACATCTCTTTTTCGATCTGCCGAGTTGAATCCGTTAACTAGGAAGAAATTCACCAACCTTGGATAGTAGGTAGCCCAATCCTGCGTAACACTGAACTCCCGAAGTTGTGCCAGAAGAAGCCAAAGACTTAATAAAATGCTGCATTATTACAGAACAGTTTATTATTCTCTTGAACAGCTTGACGTAGTCTCACACCTCCAAGACCCATCACATTTAATTCAGCATCGAAACTCGGCGAGCATGAGTAAGGACAGAATCGCGATATGAGGTTGAATATAAAAGAGCGACACAAGGAGACTCAGAATACGCAAGAACTGGTTGCGCGAGAAACTAAAGCAAATAGAGAGTGAGTAGAGCTGTGACTGACAGCTCGAGAGTTGATAGAGGGGAGACGAGTGTGGGATGAGCTGTGCGTTGGAGAAGAAGGTGAATCGAGGGGAGGGAAGGACATTTTGGAAAGTCCAAAAGGGGAAATCGTTTGTCGCTTCGGAAGCTAAATCGAACTTAATCTCTTCGTCGAGAGGAGGCGCTGCCGCCGGCTAACATGAAAAAAAAGATCCAGGTTGGATTGAGCGCATCTGGGAAAAGGCCCAACCTCAAGACCTCAACTACCTGTGCCGAACAATGTCAATACACTAAAACTGGTAAATGCGGATAGCAGGTGGGAAGATAAGACGAGGAAGAAACACGTGTACGATTTTAAATGAAGCGCTTGAGAATTCCAAAACCCTGAAAATGATTACAGAACGGTTTATTATTCTCTTGCACAGCTTGACGTAGTCTGACACCTCCGAGACTCATCCCATTCAAGAACAGCATCGAAAACTACC